>NW_021011489.1:4879468-4994339 GCF_003987935.1 Bombyx mandarina | reverse complement strand
CAAATATCAGGTTCGCAACCAATCGCACCAAGCACAATGATCTAATCAGACTTTATCCTCAAAGAGGATGTATGCCTCGGTGAATTTACTTTCTTTAATAGGTACAAATTCCACAGCAGTAGCTTGTAGTACTGTGGTATTTTTCAGTCTACTCTCGTCTACTCCTGGACATAGAACCCCTCCGAGGTTCGCCACCATGACGAGTCTTGCGCATCCTGCGTCCAGCGGGTCTTCTCGACCTTTGAGGTATCAATTGTAAGTGTAGAGTCTTATCTATATTTAAAATTGGAAGGTCTGACCCACGTTACCACGGAAATAGGCAGCAGCTCACAAGATGTCCCCACCAGCAGAAAATACGTAAATAGTTATTGGGATTTTTGAGATTCATTACGATGCTATTTCCTTAAGAACGGAAGTCATTCGTGTACCTTTAAGTTAAGTTCGTAATTTAAAAAAAAATGTATACCTTATTGCGGGATTCGAACGCCGGCCCAGTTGAAGTACGAAAAAAAAAAAAAAAATACGAATGCGCCGGGCCTCATATCCTATAGGCCACGACTATTTCTTTGCTTAAATTAGGATCGAAGGTTCATATGAGAGTGATTACCCACAATAGTACCTGCCCGCGCGTTATAACCATACGCCATACCAGAAATAACATTGAAATTAGATTACATGAACATTTTCATGAAGTCAAGTTTTATCTGACGAATCTTTTTTGTAGGTGTGTAATTTTGTAATTATTTTGTTATGATAATCATGTCTTTACGTAATCTTGTGCTGTAAGTGACAGACGAAGTAGATAAACGGCTTTATCCAGATCGAAGAAGTCTTTGTGGCCTAAAGGACAAGAAACCCGGTAGATTCGTATCGACCAATATGACTGTGCCAGTTTTCTTTTTCTAATGAAATACATATTTAACAAATGTTCACGAGTGACTTCCATGATGAACTAATAACATTGTATAATATAAATCAAGCCCGTACAATACTTTGTGTAATTACTAGTGTTAGGACGTGTTGAGAGTCCGCACGGGTAAGTAATACCACTCAACCTATTTCTGCCCTGAAGCAGTAATGCGTTTCGGTTTGAAGGGTGGGGCCAGCCGTTGTAACTATATTTGAGACCTTAGAAACTATATCTCAAGATGAAATTATAGCTCCAGTAACCACTTAACACCAGGTGGGCTGAGAGCTCGTCCTCCCATTTAAGCAATAAAAATGCTATGCGTGTACGTTTACAAAGATATTTTTTGCAAAGTACTGACCAGTTCTGGAATCAATTATCCCACTCCTTATTCCTCAATTGTTATGAAATATCCTTGTCTAGACGGGGCTTAACGAGAACAGGGAGCGTCTTATCTCTGTTGCTGGCTTCCCTGTTACCTATAAGCAGTGGCGTCCACTCACCTACACATAGGCTGGATACCTTCGATGTCAATGAAGATATTGAAACAACATCTTACAAATTTGCAACTTACCACTCTACTATACTTGAGACCTTAGAACTTATATCTCAAGTTGGGTGGCGCATTTACGCTGTAGATGTCTATGGGCTCCAGTAACCACTTAACACCAGGGGGGCTGTGAGCACGTCTACCCATCTAAGCAATAAAAAAAATACTTATATTAAATAAAAATATTCCTATCAAGGAATATGAAATCGGTCGGTATCACGAGTTGTAAAAACAGCCCACTGAGTTTTTAACCAGATCTTCTCAGTGGGTCGCAATTCCGATCCGGTGGTAGATTCCGCTTTTGCTAGGGCTAGTATTGGCCAATTTTTGCAGGCTGAGTCTGTGAGCTCACCTACCTGTTCCTAGCCTCTTAGGCTACCAGCCAATAGGTAGGGAAAAAAATTGACAAAAAGTCCTTTCGAGATATATCCGTGTGACGTCTCTATTTCGGCGCATTTCCGCGCTCGTTCGCTTCCAGGTTATCTCCGTTTTTTTTCTTTCTTTCGATAATTACTGATCAATCAGTGAATTTGTCTGATCGCTCTTAAGAACTTAGTACTTTAAGTCGATTTTGGTTTGCGTTTTTAAAATTGCGAATTAAATGTTTCTCGTTCCGAAACGAATTAGTTCTTATACACACAAGCGATTTGTAGGTTAAGGTAACGATACTAATAAACTTTTTTTTGCGAAATGACAATGGGATATTGGAATTACCGAAAACTTTAACTCCAAATTCAAGCCTCAAACACCACCATATCTCCTCAAATTATTATATATAATGATGGCTACTCTGTTCTTAAAACCGTTATTCATTAAAATCGCGACAGTAATAGACAGTGTTGTGGTATAAATAATATAGCTTTCGCTGTGGTCAATCAAAGTTCTCCAGACGTCCAGTCATGCTTAAATATATTAACATACGGGCTACATGCAAAAGTTTCAAATCGATACGAGAATTCGAAGAAGATTAAAAATTAGCTCACATCTCGAACCAAACAAACGCTAATGAAGTCATCTTATCTTTAGATTAAAAATTCAAAAAGGCCATTTGCCTTTTACACGCAAAAGGAATCATCAAAATTATCACGTAACCTACAAACCCACTAAAAAAACAGTTCAATTGATAACTCCTGTTTTGAGGTCAGCGAACCATACGCAAAAACGTCCGATGGAACGCAATATAGTTTCTTGTTCTTTAGGGCCACTGGGTTAGGTCTACAGTTAGACTCCGACAAGTGCAAGGTTTCTAACGCAAACCAGTAATGCGGTCTAGTTCTAAGGGCGGAACCGTCTGTTGTACAGTTGAGATTTCCAACGACTTATTTATTTATTGCTTAGATAAGTTGAAGACCTTACGGGCCATTTGGTTGGGGAGTTACTGGAGCCCATAGACGTCAACAACGGAAATCTACTCAAGACATGAGTTGTTAGTCTCATTTTTATTGTTCAACGGCTGCCCCATTCTTCAAACCGGTACTTGTTACTGGTTCGCGGCAGAAATAGGCGGGGTGGTGATACCTACCCGTGTGGACTTACAGCACGCTAACCACCATTAGTTATACACCTCAATTCTCTGGGTGTATAGCAGCATTCGCGTTTGTTCTTGAGTTGTCTATGAGCCCCGGTAACTTCTTAAGGTGGGACCTGAGTTTGTCTAAGAATCTACAGCAATAATAAAGTATATCATTCCGAGATTAATAGAGAATTACTTCTTTTGTACAAGTCGAAATTCTATATTATTTTGTCGTCGTGGCCTAAAGGATAAGACGTCCGGTGCAGTCGTATCTAGCGATGCAACGGTGTTCGAATCCCGCAGGCGGGTACCAATTTTTCTAATGAAATACGTACTTAACAAATGTTCACGATTGACTTCCACGGTGAGGGAATAACACCGTGTAATAAAAATCAAACCCGCAAAATTATAATCTGCGTAATTACTGGTGGTAGGACTTGTGAGTCCGCACGGGTAGGTACCACCGTTCTTCCGTAATGCGTTTCGGTTTGAAGGGTGGGGCAGCCGTTGTAACTATACTGAGACCTTAGAACTTATATCTCAAAGTGTGTGGCGCATTTTACGTTGTAGATGTCTATGGGCTCCAGTAACCACTTAACACCAGGTGGGCTGTAAGCTCGTCCACACATCTAAGCAATAAAAAAAAATCTTAAATTTCGTGTGACTTTTGTGAGCGAACATTTGCAGAGCTCACGGCTAGCTTACTACGACCATTAGAGCCTTTTTGAGCTGTTAGTCTCCTTCTAAGGACGCTAGGGCATCTCTTAACAAACCTGCTCCTCAATTGAGTGCGGCAAAGCTGGAAAGGCGTTCAGACCAAAGTCTGTCCTTTAAAAACAATACGTCGTATATTCCTACAACTGGTGACCTCCGACGTGATGTGAACACGCAACCTTCTGAACGCGCATCAAGAACTTCGGCTACCACACCAGTTTGGTATGTTTAACGACAAAGGGAAGATCTTCCACCGAGCGGATGATATTGCTCGGTAGACCGACGGTCCGAATGTTGTTGTTCGGAATTTGTATATATGCGCTTTATCTTGAAAATGTCGTAAGCGAGATTCAGGCATCTGTCAATTATCTTGCGTTGTATGATGGTTACCCGCCACACCCCTAACTCTGCCCAAAGCAAATCGTTCCACACGGATTGTTTCTGTGTTTTGGCCCGTGAATTGACCAGCTTACAAAATTACGACAATCCCACGTTCTTAATTGCTGTGGCCTATCAGTATCAATGAATACATGGTGTTTAACGAAGATCTGCCTAGTCTGTTAACAAATGAGGCCGTCAGCGACAAAGGGGCCTAACTCACAATTCATATTCATGCTTATATTTTGCAATTTATTTAAAACAATAATGATACAAAATCGGCCTATCAATTAGGGATATTATCCGTAGATAACAGATGACTTTGTAAACATCATTTTAGCGCGTATTTTTTTGCCTACCAAGTATTGTAAGGTAATTTCGAACCTCATTATCAATACGCTTTTATTAGCTTCAGACGTATGTATGTTTGTAACGGAATCTTTGAACATGATTTTGACCCCCTTCAAAACGTCGGATTAACTCGAAATTTGGTATACTTATTAAGGAATGACAATTTAATATTAAAAAAATAATAATTAAATTCAACTAAAAAATGAAAAATAAATAATAGTTTAACAAAACTAACAAAATAAGCTTTTATAGAAAATCCAACTAAAAAATAGAAAATTAATTTGAATTAAAAATGGTGTAAGAAAAAATTATTTTATATTGTAAAAAAAGCGTGGGGTGCATGGTATCGGTAGTTGTAAATCTTTTATGAACAGATATGAGTAGAAAGGTTATTTTTATAATATCCTGAAAAGTCGTATTTTGTTAGTTTTTTTAAACTATTATTTGTCTCCATATATTATTTGTCTTGTTGTCATGTTGTTTTCAAATATACTTTTTGTCGTACTGTTAACATTTAAATTTATCCTATTTTTCCGCTGTTTGTAAAATTGCTGTAACATGTCATAGTGTGTTATAAGAGATTGCTGTACATGCCTGTAACTGGCTTACATACCAGTACTTAATTTTATACAAGTTAATTTTAAGCTTGAATGTTTTGTGTGTATTGCTGTTGGTGTGTCTAAATAAATAAATAAATAATGGCAAGCTTAGGCCACCCATACGATGACGGCCTCATAATATAACCAATAACAAAATGCCTCACTGAAATAGATCCGACATCAAATATTGGCGCAAGTAGCGACCTTAGCAACGAGTAATCGATAGCTTAGCCTGCGCCCACGTTTCTAAAGTCCACCTATAACGGTGCAAAGCGTTCATATATCATGTTCAATATGTACTCGCCACTCCTTGACTTTGAACTTGGACTATCGAGCGCGGAAGTGTTATTTTGTATGTATTGTAGCGTGCATCTTAAACATCTACTAGACTAGGTTTTTTTTTTTGATAACGCCATATTTTTGTGTCTCTAAAGCGGTTAGTTGCCCTCAATTAAGAAAAATAGTATTATTATTCGCCAATAGATGTCGGGAAGAGTTGATTATTGAAAACACGTATAAAACAACATTTTCTGAAAATAAATCGTAGCTAGATCGATTTATTGCAGCCGAAATCCCCTGTATACTAATTTTTATGAAAATCGTTGAAGCCGTTTCCGAGATTCAGATTATATATATATATTTATATACAAGAATTGCTCGTTTAAAGGTATAAGACTAATGTAATGTGGTAAATGATGTAGATCATCCTACGGAAGGCAATGGTTTAGTGATTACCGGTCTCAATTGTGGTATTACAAAGTACCTAATGGTTCGATTCCATCAGAATCTTTGAGAGTTTTTTTTTATTCGTAATCTCGAGAAGTGATCGTTGCCTCGTATATGTGTGATAATCCATAGCATGAGAAGATTAGAACCAATTAATGTGGCATGTTTAGTATTAAATTTGAAATATATTGAAATAGGAACTTAGAAGACCCTAATGAAAATATTCCTCGTCATTAGAAATTGCGTTAATTTACTTCACTATTTTTTTTGTAGCTTAAATGGGTGGTCGAGCTCACGGCCCACCTGGTGTTGAGTGGTAAGCGGAGCCCATCTACAACGTAAATGCCGCCACCAGCCTCGAGAGTTGTAAGGTCTCAGTTTTAACAGTAGAACGGCTATCCCACCCTTCAAACGGAAACGCATTACTGCCTCACGGTAGAAATTGGCGTGGTGATGGTACCTACCCGTGCGGACTCGCAAGACGTCATACCACCAGTAAAAGACTACAAGCATGATTAAAAGAATTTTTAATGTACAAAAAAAAGTATTTTATTACTTTTATTCGCGACTGTACACACTCGACGGGATTTATTCGCAGAAACAAAAGTAAGAGCAAACCAATTTGAGTGGCCATTTCTGATATGCCACGAAAAAAAAGGTACGCTCGTAATCGAAGACACAGTACACGAAAATATTTCTTATTAGTAACCGTATACAATGGTTTAGTTAAATTGGAAAGAAATTATAATCTTATCTTATTTTATACCTTTAAAAACGAGCAATTCTTGTATATTAATATATAATTATATAATCTGAATATCGGAAACGGCTTCAACGATTTTCATAAAATTTAGTGTACAGGGGATTTCGGGGGCGATAAATCGATCTAGCTACGATTTATTTTCAGAAAATATTGTTTTATTCGTGTTTTCAATAATCAACTCTTCCCGACATCTATTGGCGAATAATAATACTATTTTTCTTAATTGAGGGCAACTATCCGCTTTAAAGACACGACAAGATGTCATCGTCATCGTCTAGTAATTATTAACATGATAAACTAGTGCCATTCTTTACATATTAACTTACGCCACACTGCATCAAATGGGACCGAAAATTAGCTCTGTCTATCAGATAAGCTATGCTCCTATTGACTCGATTTTTTATTCCTTATAAATGATCTTGTCTTCTATTGGTTTTTATAGGGACACGAATCAAATACAAAAATAGTTTGATGGAATCAATAAATTTAGTGACAAACAGATTTCATGAATCTCGAAGAGAAGTAACGTACATTTAATTGAGTAATGTTTCAAATTTTTTTTACAAGGATCATAAAATTAGATCGTATTTCGACGAGGAGAGACTAATAACTTCGGTTTGTGCCCCTGACAATTAGGAATTGAAATATCAGCAATATGAAGGTAGGTAGATAGATGTCTTCGCCACGTACCATCCGGCAATGAGCTCCCCCCACGGTGTTTCCCGAGCGCTATGACATGTCCTTCTTCAAACGAGGCTTGCGGAGAGTATTAAGCGGTAGGCAGTGGCTTGGCTCTGCCCCTGGCATTGCTGAAGTCCATGGGCGACGGTAACCACTCACCATCAGGTATGCTCGTCGGCATACAAGGGCATTAAAAAAAACCTTCGTAAAATATCTCGATCAATATGAGTTTATGTTTGATTGATCTAGGTAAAATATTTTCCATAACATCTGGCAGAAGGACAGCGTGGTATTTCCTCTAGATGACTTCAGATTGAAGTTTTATTCGAGGGAGATAAATTATTGAATTATATTCTAAAATGCCCTAATTAAGCTGTGCCATGTAAATCAATGGTACTATGATTGAATCCCATTATTAAAAGGGTGGAACAGAAGAATTTTCAACACATCAATCTCTTTCCAAAGCGTTTATATTCACGGCATAAAACTGATGAAAGCTGTTCAAACATGAAATACCTCTATAAGATTTTTTAAGCTAGTTATTTTTTTTATTTTTAACATATTAAATATTTCATTATTAAAATAGAAATGCTTATATCACATCTAACGAAGACCTTTAGAGTTTAGAAGGTAAATATAAAAATAAATAAGAAGAAAGGGTTTCTCTCAAAGCTCAACAAAATGGACATTTCGATTTCGGGGGGATGCAAAAACAGCCATTGGCTTGCTTCCGTAACTTAGACTTGAGCACAAGTGCTTAGTAGTTCAAGAAACTGCTTGTCCCTTAATCATTACGAATTTTATGAATCCCATAAACATATTTCATGCGTAATTTAACATACCAATTTGCAATAAAAACTATAATTACATTATGTTTTCCTACGAATATAGCATGTATCGATACTTCTCTCAGTGTCTATACGGAAAAGACCGTAACTAACTTTTAGTAAAATTTTAATTACTTATTTAGTCGCCTCACTCGTGCCCAGAGATATGCTCTCAGTAATCTTAGGTAGCACGCTGGAATTGTTCTTGTCAATGAATAGTGACTGATCCTCTCGTATCACCGACGCTCATGAGCATTTAGGATGACTTTAAAATTATTACCCATTTATCAACATAGACATAACACAAAGTAAGATGCGGAGAGATAAATACATGATCAGATTGGCTACAGACTGTTTAATGTTCGGTAGGCAGCGGCTTGACTCTGCCCCTGGCATTGCTGAAGTCCATGGGCGACGGTAACCACTCACCATCAGGTGGGCCGTATGATCGTCTGCCTACAAAGGCAATAAAAAATAAAATAAAATAAATGTGAAACACGAAACCATACACGTATAATAATACATTCACAAATACACTACAGGACTTAATATTTATTTAAGCTATACTATAATTGTAAGGAGCCGACATTTTTTTAAAATGAAGTGACAGAAAAAAACCTTCGGATATCTTGAACCTAATTTCGTACGAATATCTCATTAATTAGAATTTACAATATTAGGCCCAGTAGGCGAAATTTGGCTATAATTAATTGAAATTATAAGTTTGAATATTATTATGGTTCTATTGTCACAGAATATTATATTTCTATAATCACAAATTTCGACAAAACTAAACTAAGGACAAATAATATTAAAGACAAACAATATTAATCTTTCTCAATAAGACCACAGACTTTAAGCAATAACAAAAGAGTATATCGACGGCAAAAAGCAAACCTGCTGTAACCCACATCAGTCACGATTTTTTTTTATTTCATATTTGGAATCAGAAAAAAAAACTCAGTCGAATGGTTCTATTCCCGTGGCTCAACGACGATTAGAAATTTTTGTACAGCAATAGAATTAATCCTATTTTTTCAAAAAGACAACTGGTTACTTGAAGTAAATAACANAAACACATAATAAAACTTACTTCTGGTAAAATCTTAGTATTCGGCTTGATAGAAAACAAAAAAATACATTTTGGTTCTTAAAATGATACTTCTAAGTTTTATAGTTTAGGAGATTTTTTTATTTTTTTAAATAAATAATTTTCTTTTGCCTCTGGTGAACATTTTTCATTTTGTGGGTTATAGCAGGTTTGCTTTTTGCCGTCGATATATGCCTGTGTTTCAAATACATGGTAGTGTGCGTAATGCTTTTTAATGGAATTTATGTATTTTTTATGCATAGTTTAAAAAAAATTTAGCATACTGCCATTCCTTTGCTATATTCTCTATAAGCGTGGGACATTTCATACTCCTCCGTCCGCGCATTTTTCTTAAAAATTTGGGTGCAAAATTTTTGCTTCACGTATTAATATATAGATTATCTCGTTATATAGCGTCCTTGAAGTGCATTCAAAGCTCTCATACTGAACTTCGGTCCTAGGTCTTGGAATGTAGTGGAGTAAGATTGTCGTATAGAAGGAAAGATGATAGAGGGATTCCGAGGATTTGAGCGGTTATCTACGCGTTGTTTTTTCAACAACACTAGACAAGCAGACAATCTTACGATCCATCTAAAGCTGAGTGGATACCGAAGCATATAGATAGTGAGTGGTAGACATTTGCCTGAATTTCACCAGCTTTTTCACGATAAGTTTGCGTACATAAAAGCTCCGAACAATAATATTCGAATTGTCGGGCCACCGAGTAAAATCACTCGCTCCTTTGAAGATACCTTTTCCATATTTAAAATGATTAAAGTTAATTGTTTAATTCTTAAAAAGAAATACTGAAAACGTCAGTTAAGGCCCTTACTCAGGCAAGGCTCGGATAGTCAGCACAAAATCTCAGATAAACTGAATTTATGTTGTCATAAATATAGGAAATTTAAATACACTCAACTTATAAATAGCTGAAGAATAGTTTAGTGGAATCTGAATATAGGATTATTACCTTTGCACACATGCGAAACTTTTCAAATACATCGTGTTAATAAGCAGACTTCAACTACTAACAATTATACTTTACGTCGTATGTCTTAACTGGTGATAGGAGCTCTTGTGAGTCCGCACGTGTAGGTACCACCACCCTGCCTATTACAGCCGTGAAGCAGTAATGCGTTTCGGTTTGAAGGGTGGGGTAGCCGTTGTAACTATACTGAGACCTTAGAACTCATATCTAAAAGTGGGTGGCGCATTTACGTTGTAGATGTCTATGGGCTCCAGTAACCACTTAACACCAGGTGGGCTGTTTAGCTCGTCTAAACCATCTAAGCAATAAAAAAAAATAAAAAAATTACTGTTGCTGTTGCTATCGCGATGCTTTTAATAGCCATTGATAGCTATTTTTATCACGAAATAATTATTCGAACAAGTATAAAGTGGATAGTCATTGTACAAAAAAATTGAGACATCAATCTCATACCTGTTAGGCAGTTAGCATTAATTATCTATAGGTTCCAAATATACCTTTAAAATTTAAGACGATCACTAAATCCAAAGTCTGGTTACCAGAAAGCTTTTTGGTTCTAACTCAAAAAGCCTTTTATCAAAAATGAAATAATACAATCATCGTTCAATCTGCAACCACCTTTAAAACGCATCGCATTTTTATTTTTATTTAACGAATACAGTTAGGTTTTTAATTTACAATCCTTTTTATCGTTTTAATAAAAATGATGCATCGCTGTTATGCAGTTCTCGGATCTGTTATCGGGATATCGCCGCGCTGTTACGGAATTTATTAGATACTAGCGACCCGCCCTCGCTTCGCTTCGGAAACATTAAATTTTATTATTGATAGTTGAGTCCCGCGATGTTACCCGCGGTTATTGTCGTACCGCGGGTGACACCGCGAGGCGAAGCTAGTCTAAAAAAGTAGTCTAAGAGACTCCTTATATCATCAGCTAACTGTCAATGATAGTCCCGTCAAAATCGGTCCAGCCCTTCCAGAGATTAGCCGGAACAAACAGACAGACAGGCAAAAATGGTAAAAAAAGTTATTTTGGTGTATGTACCATAAATATATATTCATATGCATGTAGTGAAAAGTGGTTATTTCTATATTACAAACAGACACTCCAATTTTATTTATATGTATAGATTTTTAAATTTCCGAGTTATTTTTATTGTATTAAATAAGCTTGTTGACATGAACGTAGACACCTCCGACTGCCGTGACTGATCATAGACCTTTCATACTTCAGTGTGATTGATGCAGTCGAAATTTAAATAATTGTATTTGCCATTATATGTCTCAATCTACAGGAGTGCTACTACTACTGGAGTGTACTAGTACTACTACTAGTACTACTACTACTACTACTACTACTAGGACTAGTACAACTGGACTGGTTGTTTTTTTTTGCCTACCTACTGCCCAGGGCCCTGAAAGTGCAATACTATAAGACAAATATTTTTTTGTATGGCAACTAGCGACATCTTGTAGCGGATGCCCCTAAACTTATATGTTGTTAAAGTTAAGGCATTTAATTTTAATCATTGTATAACTAAACCCAGAAAATAAAAATTAATAAATCATACAAGTGTTTATTTGCTACAGACAAATTTACAAAATACTTCATTAAAAATAAAATATAGGATAGGTAATATGTTACTGCCATCTACAGCAGCAATGAGAAACTAATCGAAGCGAAGCCATCTAGTGGCCGACGCCCGTAAACATTTTTGTTGAGTGCTTGAGCTGCTTAACTATAACTAATTTATGTGTATTATCTACGCTACTGCCGGTACTTGTCTCAGCGAATCTGTAGTCGAGCTCACGGGGCTTAGCCTGCGATAATTTGCAACACTAGCCAGAGCAAAGGCAGTGCTTTGCTGAAACTACCTCCGAATCGGAATCGCGATCCACTGAGAATAACCGGTGAGAAAATGCGCAGGTTGCGTCAATAGACATGTACTCTTCGAAATTTCGACTGCTGGAACTATTGCTGGAAACTTCCTTGAGCGGCCTTACGCGGGATAAGGGGTACAATCAACTCATTTACATTAGTCAATCGACAATGGAACTATACGTCTCTGGAACTCATAATCATTCTCCTGCCCTTCTCCCAGTTGTTCTTTTAGCGGTAGGCAGCGGCTTGGCTCTGCCCCTGGCATTACTGAAGTCCATGGGCGACGGTAACCACTCACCATCAAGTGGGCCGTATGCTCGTCTGCCTACAAGGACAATAAAAAAAAAGTCCTTTTGTCCTTCCATACTGCTCTATCATATACCATTTCTTCGCTCACTCCCCTCTTACACATATCGTCTTTCACGCAATCCATCAATTTCTTGTTATGTCTACCTCTTCCTCTATATCCTTCCACATTCATAGTTAAAACTCTCTTACCAACCTCATGTTCATTTCGTCTCATCACATGTCCATACCATCCCAAACGCGCACTTCTCTGTCACAGGTGCCACTTTCATTCTCTGGAACTATACATCGATTACAAAATACGAATTGGTACTTTGTTAATGGCCAACGTTAAAACAAACACGTCAATCATACAAGGTAAACTTTCTTTAGGATGTATCATTATAATCTATACTAATATTATAAAGACTAAAGATTTGTTTGTCTGTTTGTATTGAATAGGCTCCGAAACTACTGAACCGATTTGAAAAATTCTTTCACTATTTGGAAGCTACACTATCTCTGAGTGACATAGGCTATATTGTTTTTTTTAACAAAAATTAAGGATCCTTACTAAAACTCGAATAACGTAACCCAAGGTGTAAAAAAATTACCTAAAATATTCTTTACATCGCATGCGCGGCGAAAACATTGATGATAGAATAAAATAATGTACTATGACCTTGTAGGACACATTATTGTTTTAAAAATGTGTCGCGACAGCATATGTCTAACTATTAAAATTATGCCACAATAGGTGTTCTTGTATTTAAAAAAATTAAAACACCTCAAATATCGTTTACAGGGAAGCTCGGACTCAATAAACTCAATGGTTTTTGTTTTGTGTGTATGACCTTTTTACGAAAATTAGAAAAATAATAATATAAAAATTGATAAAAAAAATACAATTTAAAGGAAACTACATACCCGATCCTGTAGACCGATTGGTAAACCGTCGACGTCGCCCAAAGCACGTCATCACGGATCCTCCTGATCCATTAACGGTGCTTTTAGGCAATACAAGCACCGGTCACCGTCCTCGTCGAACCCGTCGCTTGCGACGAAGGGCTCGACGAGCGAATTAACCCACAGACACAGCCCACTGAGTTTCTCGCCGGATCNCACGGATCCTCCTGATCCATTAACGGTGCTTTTAGGCAATACAAGCACCGGTCACCGTCCTCGTCGAACCCGTCGCTTGCGACGAAGGGCTCGACGAGCGAATTAACCCACAGACACAGCCCACTGAGTTTCTCGCCGGATCTTCTCAGTGGGTCGCGCTTCCGATCCGGTGGTAGATTCTGCGAAGCACTGCTCTTGCTAAGGCGGTGTTAGCAATTCTCCGGTTTGAGCCCCATGAGCTCACCTACACAAGCTAGGGTACGCTGAAATAGCCTCTCAAGGCTATCAGCATAGGTAGGAAAAAAAAAAAAAAAACAATTTAAATGAAAATAAAAGTTCATTAAAATAATAATATTCAGATTATCTTTATTTAATAATTTTCTTTTTTTATTAACCTGGCGCAAATAAAAGGGTTGATGTGTGTCTATTATAAATTTTATTTAGAATTTTTTGTTAAAAACCCGAGCGAACCCGGAGCGCGCCGCTAGTTATAATTAAATTGCTTGTATCGCTAATGTAAAGGTCGTCGGACGCAGCCGATTAATGACCGTGGTCTTGTTGTTACAGACGCTTCGTGTTTATATGCCGCGGTTCGATTTTGAGTCAGGTATTTCGAAATACTCATACTAAATCTTGTGTTTGCTTTTTTTCTATCTTAGTAAGCCCAAGGGTCTATACTAGGTTCACCTTGTATGAAGAAGATTCCACGGGGCTCAGCTTAACGAATTTGCTAACACTAGCTTTAGCGAGGGCTGTACTTAGCAGAATCTTTTTTTTTATTGCTTAGTAGGTTGGACGAGCTCACACCCCACCTGGTGTTAAGTGGTTACTGAAACCCGTAGACATCTATAACGTAAATGCAGTACCCACGTTGAGATATAAGTTCTAAGGTCTCAAATATAGTTACAACGGCTACCCCACACTTCAAACCGAAACGCATTACTGCTTTACAGCAGAAATAGGCAAGGTGGTGGTACCTACCCGTGTGGACTCACAAGAGGTCCTACCACCAGTACCATTAAATAGTACCAGTACACAACGCATAGTTAACCGTCAAAAAGTACTTCTCAAGGTCCTTCTCCTCCTTCAATGGCACACTTCACACCTCTTACTGAGGGTCGTGACCAGCCATGAGTTTCAGCCTCATCACCTTTTCCATCTAGTTCTGTCTTAGGTTACTCTGAATCTGGTCTGCCCAGTGCATTGGACTGCGCCCCCACGATCTCTTCCCAGTGATCACCAGTTTTCGAAGATTGCTCAAAGTCTATTAAAACTTCAATGGCCCGGAATCATTGACATAATATTTTTTAGGATCCTTCAAAATAACTTTCTCATGCTGCACTTTCAAAACGCCATTGAATTAGCCTGATTGGTCATTCAAGAGTGAAAGTTCTGTAAACATCTCTTGCAGATCTTGAAGTATCAATTTGTTTGACAGACGTCAGTGAAGACAGGTTATGTCAAATAACAAGCGGCGTGTATTTTTGTATTGCTTATGGAGGGTAGATGTAAAAAGGACCATCTTGTATTGTTCGGGGCAATTTTTGGCGGGAACGCGAGGAGTGAAGTTGTGGGATTTGTTTTATTTTGTCTATTTAGTGTTTCTTCAGGTTTAAATGTGTAATAACGGTGGTTTATTAACTGTTTATTATCTGTGAAAGTGTATAAATTTGGGAAAATGAAACAAAGCCGCTGGACGTAGCTTCTTGGGATCCTCCAAAAAGTCCACTGAAAAAGTCTCAGTACCTAAATGACCACCATTTTACTGAGATTATATTTCATCCCATATCATCTCATCTCATTTCATTTAACTTCATCCCAGTTGATTTCAAATTAATCATTTTCATTTCATTTCATTTCACTCCATATTATCATTTTTCAATAAAAATAAGAATATAAATTAAAATAAGGTATGACTTAAAGGTCTTAGTAACCAGGTCATAAAAACCCTTAAAAAATATTGTATTGTTTGGCGAGTAAAACTCACAGATAGCCCACTGAGTTTCTCGCCGGATCTTCTCAGTGGGTCACGTTTCCGATCCGGTGGTAGATTCCGCGAACCACTGCTCTTGCTAGGGCCAGTGTTAGCAACCCTCCCGGTTTGAGCCGCGTGAGCTCACCTACTCGCCCGGTTACGCTGACATAGCCTCTCAAGGCTATCAGCTTAGGTAGGAAAAAAAAAGACACCCGTACGCGACTTGATGTATTGCACGCTACAAGTCTACGGGTCTAACTTAACAATAGAAGGAGGAAAACTTATGTACCCATTTACAGCAATAAAAACCTAATAAAACGATTAGTGTTGATATCTTATTAGCGTCTGTTATTTTGTGGTAGAAATAAAACAAAATATTTCGATCAATTAATATATATATATTTAATAATCTTCACTTTTATTATTCTATACAAACAAAAATTCAAGCAATCGCATGCATTCAAATAAAAATAAATCATATTTAGGCTTTATCTAATTAATTCTAGTTTTTAATAAAGTAGGTAAAAACTAATGTTCTGTTCCGTTCCTATGCACTTAACAATTCTTTATATTTATCAATCGTTAAAATACTTAAAACATAGGCCGTTTCTATCAATATTTAAAATGAAAAAGGTATTATTTTAAAACAATATCATTACCTACCTATTAAAAATTGAAATGGCGCGCAAATTCGCGAAATTACATTCATAGTTCTTTATTGAAAATCCATTGAATAAAATATAATTCATTGATATAATTTTAAAAAGGACAAGCATGTTTCCATGACATAATTTGTCGCTTTGCACTTACGTTAAAGAATGTTCAACGTAGTTTCAACGCTCCTCAATAGGTGGCGCTAAATTAAATTTATCGACTCACTAGTGCGTTCCAATGCTTTTTTTTTAATTCTATATTTACTTTTCTTATATTTAATGACGAAACTTTGAATTTGTTGATCGGTCGAATGGGACACTTTTATTTTATTAAATATAAATAAAAATAAATGAAGAATAACGTAAATCTGCAGGCGTGACTCTCTAAAATGGTTGGACAATTGAAATTCGTAAATTTGTCTTCAAAATCGCAAAAACAGACTTAAATACCCCCGATTCCTGGATTTTTTAATGAAAAAATCATTGAATTAGGTACTTACACAGAACAAGTTAACGGATAACTTCACTAACATTTTGTTGAAGAGACAGATACATCCAAACTGCAATCAAAGCAGTCGCAAGTGTACAATCAAATAATCAAACAAAATAATCAACAAAATCAATCGATAATCAGCAAAAGACACAGCCAAAATGACGTTAGGCAATCAATCCAAGAATCCAATTGTTCGGGCACCAATTGGATTTTCGAATGATTAAAATCATTAAAAAATCAATCACAAATCAACCATCAAAATCGAACTAAAAACATCATTAAAATTGTGTCTTTTCCAAATCAAAAAAAACTACGATCTTTAAATAATATTGCGACATGATTTTGTCGCAAAAGGTAGAAAGCACATGCAAAATCAACAATCAAAAGATTCACTTTTGTGACAAAATCAAATTAAATCAAGATGTTATTTGACCGCTGTGATTTACAGTTGGGATGTCTAAAGAAATAGAAAAAAAAAGAACTGGTACTAAGACAGACAATTTGAAGAGAAAAACTTTTAAAAGACTGTTTTTAAATGCTAGTAATGTTTCCGTTAAGCCTACAAAGACACAACCTCGCTAATCCATTGCGGCTGATGAAGACAAACTTAAAATGCAAAAAATGTATTAGGCGAACAGAAATGTAACCAGTAAATTGACATAGATTATGTGGCCATAAAACAAAAGTCAATGGCGCCAAAATATAACAGAAATTCGAACTGATGGAACCTTTTTGTTTGGGGAATTAAATGAACATGTTTTATCTGTATTAATTTGATATAGTTTACAATAGAACTAACAGGGTTTTAGTAGATAGGAGAGATATAGATTTTGGCGCCATTTCATTCCGTTTTATTGTTTATGTAGCCTTCATTTACGTTCTCTTCATTTACTTGTATAACCTAAATAAAATACATAAAACTTAAACTACGAATTGGCGTTATTTATTAAATTTTGAGCGCTTTAAATCTGCTCAAATCCATAAAAGGTATGCGTCCACTGTTGCAAGCCACTAATTCATTTCTGTTACAAAGAAATTTATCCATTAATACAGTGTAATGCCACAGTTTCTGAAGGGTAGGGCAGCCGTTGTAACTATACTGAGATCTAAGAACTTATATCTCAAGGTGGGTGACGCATTTACGTTGTAGATGTCTATGGGCTCCAGTAACCACTTAACACCAGCTGGGCTGTGAGCTCGTTCGCTCAGCTAAGCAATAAAAAATTTACTCCACTGTTCGCAAAAATCTCCTGCTAGTTCCTTCAAGGCTGGTGGTAGGTCTTGTGAGCCCGCATGGGTAGGTACCACCCTGCCTATTTCTGCCGTGAAGCAGTAATGCGTTTCGGTTTGAACGGCGGGGCAGTCGTTATACTGTAGAACTGAGATTTAGAACTCTTGTCTCAAGGTGGGCGCTGGCATTTTGTTGTTGATGTCTATGGGCTCTGGTGACTTAAGACCAGGTTTTATTGGCCTTGTAGGCAGTCGAGCATTCCACCCACCTGATGGTGAGTGGCTACAGTGGCTCATGGACGTCAGTAATATCAGGGGCAGAGCCAAGCCACTACCACTGTATCCGTTGAGTAAAGCCAATGATGACGTCATTTGAAGCCAGCCAAAGGTCAAACACATTTGATTAAAATTAATGGTAATTAAAGATTCTTCTGCACCAAAAATTTGATTTTCTGGAATCAGCTAACCTTTTCGACAAGAAAATTTCTAAACCCATCATTCGAAAAATCAGTTCTGAAGCTGGAGGAAGTGTGCGAAATTGAGACCAGTGCGCCTTAGTGCGAGTTTTTTTAACGTTTTCGATATCGTAAAAGTTAGCTCATATTTGTATGGAATGGAATCGTTTGCCTACGTTTGCCGCTAGGAGCGCTGTTCCAACTGCATACAAAATTGGGTTAACTTTTACGCTATCGAGAACGTTAAAAAACACGCACTAAGCACACAGATAACTGTCTACAATATCGAACTTTTTTTTATTACTTAGATGGGTGGACGAGCTCACACTCCAACTGATGTTAAGTGGTTACTGGAGCCCACAGACATCCACAAAGTAAATGCGCCACCCACCTTGAGACATAAGTTCTAAGGTCTCAAGTATGGTTAC
This sequence comes from Bombyx mandarina, assembly GCF_003987935.1. The sequence continues at coordinate 4,975,729 of NW_021011489.1, read as the reverse complement.
AACGGCTGCCCCACCCTTCAAACCGAAAAGCATTACTGCTTCACGGCAGAAATAGGCAGGGTGGTGGTACCTACCCGCGCGGACTCACAAGAGGTCCTACCACCAGTAAAGACCATTGTACTCACCCTGGTAGGTCTGCTCTAAGAAAGGCTTCAACTGGCTGGGTTACAAGTTCTATACCATCGCTATTGTCACAAATCAGTCTTGATAGTTTAACCTTCTTTATTTCTGTCAGTTGGCCTGCAAAATTAAGTTGTGTTAGTTCATTCAATCCACAAACATTGCCTATACAACATTAATCTATATAATAACACCAAATCTCTTCCCACCGAATGCCACGAATGTTTGTCCGATGTGGGAATCGAACCCGCGACCCTTAGCGCAAAATTCAATGTTACGTATGTGCAGTTATCAGTTATCGATTCATTCCAAAGTAAGCTTTATTCGGAGTAACAACTAAAATCAACTTTCGAAAAAAAATATGTAAATAACATTCAGCAATAAACAGTATTCTGTAGTGAAAAACAGTTTTCACTTTACATCTGTCCATCACTATCCAGATCTATTAAGTCCAGATATATTTTATGACATTATTGTAAATTTACACACAGAAATCAATTTAGATTTAACATCACAATAATTTTTTCTCTCTGCGTATTAGCTTGTACCCTAAGAGGCTATTCCAGCTTCTCTCCGACGGGTAGGTGAGCTCAAGGGCTCAACCTGAGATAAATTGTTATCATTAGCCCTAGCAAAAGCAGTAGCTTTTACCACTGGATCGGAAACGCGATCCACTGAGAAAATCCAACGAGAAACTAAGTGGGCTAAAAAATGAATAAAGAGCTCTGTGCTTATAATGATTCGATATAATCACTGATCATACTTGGAGTAAAAGCGCCGGGATTTATATCAGGACCATTATCGTAGAAGTATCTATCTCCAGCCTTGAGCCTGTAGAATTGGTCCGCTATGATATGAGCGAACGTTGGCCCGATAACTGCCTCTTCCATCGGCGCCTCCAGCAGACCTCCAACCCAAAGGTCTATGTCTTCCGGACTCTCGTAGACCGACGCTAGACGCTTTGCAGCCTGACGGAGAGCACAAGTTAGATAACTATTTCAAATATTTTTACTAATAGTAAGGCATCTTCTCAGTCAACTCGGATATATACCACCACCCTGCCTATATCTACCGTGGACACACAATATATATAAAAATAATTGAATGAAAAACTCCCATAGTTCCCAATGCCCCAATACCAAATAACATTTTAAAAATATATAATTCAAAGGGCCATTTTGTACCGATTCGATCAAAACACACTTTTATATTTTACGCAGAAATGTAACCACAATAAAGGTATATATGGTCAAATGGTATGGTACACCTTATTAAGATGAGATGAATTCAGGCATAGGTTAGTGAAACTCAATTTCGCGTATCGCACAAAGCGACGAGGAAGACGAGGCATTTGTGGGTCATAAGGGGTATTGTTAGCCCACCCAGATTCAGATGTGTAAATTGGGACAGCCTTTACATAATACGTTTGACACATTGACACATCCCAAATACCTGGACGGGGTTTATCAATGGATGCGCATAACCACTTAGCACTAGCACCACCTTTTGAATGATCAGATATGCGCGCTCATCAGTCTGCTACTAGAAAGGCCCTCATCATCCAAACTCAGCTGTAATAACATAACCTGTTTTCAAGATAAGTTGAGAATAAGATCAACCTACACTTTGTGGAAATTGCTCGAAGCTTTCAAACGGCTGAAGCCCACACAAGCGCCGGTAGCTATTGTAGGATCTGACTCCGTAGTCTTTGCCGCGTTGAATGTTTATTGACGCTAGATCCAGGCCATAGGGGTTGGTGCCACGGAACATGTAGGACGTAAGCTGTATATAGAACACTGTGTTCATTTTCAAAACGAATTGATGTATGTAAAATGAATACCTGTAGATCCTTAATATTAGGATTATCAACAGAATTTATAATGGGATATAAATTACAAAATATTGAAACCTTTAATACGCAGTCTCTAAGGTAATAAGGGCTTCGTGAATATAAAAATCGAATCAGCAAATTTCCGTTGGACTAATGCCAGTTTCCTACGAACCCCTTCAGAGATAAACGGATCGACACTCTGCATCGGTTGCAGCGTCAGGCCAATCAGCAGCCGATCCAAGAAGTGACGTAGCCGCATTCTCGACGGCTGAAACATCACTTCCGGTATCGATATCGTCTCGTAAACTTCTCCTGTTTTCGTGTTGGGAATTCTGGAAACAATTGTTTTGCTTTAAATTAAGCTCATTATTTTGGTCTTATTTCACAATGCCAACAATGTCCAACATTAGACATCCAATATTCGTCCAATTGTTATGCGGTAAAGGCATCAACAGTACCATTAAGCCAAAATGTTCTAAACGCAAAAGTCCTATGGAAATAAAAAATATAAAACATATGACTCACACAATTCTTCCATCAACAATGGAGTGGCCAAATCTCATGGCTGCGGTCGAGAATTCTGCTGTAATAGACGGATTGACTGTTGGATCGTACGACGAGGAATACTCTGACGATGGAGACAAATTGAAGAGCTGCATCATTTGGTGACCTTGTAAATAGCAAAAAAAATAATATTCATCAATCAAATTCTAAGTTTTAAGCAGAGACCCAGTAAAAGGTAAATAGGTATACTGGGACTCGATCTACGCCTCTGGTAGGTTTCGGTGACAACCAAATCCGTCGGCGACTACTCCTCCACTCACACTCACAGTGACGCTTCGGAGGCTTAAGGATTTATAAAAAGACTAAGAAAGTTTTCTTTATAACAGAAATGAATACCATAAACGACTAAGTTGTAAATTGGTTATACACTCATTAGTCATTAGCGGCTAATGACCAGATTTTCATTTCCTAAAATGAGGAGAGGGTTAAACAACAATGATGCCGTAGAGAGGCTGATGAGTGAGTTCACAATTCATCTGGTATTCGCTTCCAGATCCCATAGCCTAGTAGTTGGGCATAGTAAATGCCACCACCATTCACATACCAATTATTTTTGTAAGGTAACTTTGATGACCCTAAAATTAATTAATTTGAATCCATCATTTTCCAAGACAATAGATCGTGAATTTCATTTATTTGTATGTCTCGTTCTTTTACCTATCAATAGAGGAAGCCACTCATTGTAAATGATATGCTGGAATTCTGCCTGCAGTATCCTTCTGGTCTCCATAAAGACCGTGTCTTCGTCCCAATGAGGGTTCAACCTCGACAGGGCTTGCGCGACTCGGTTGTGCTCCCTCGACCATAACGTGTGGAATGCTGTCAGTGAGATGAACTGATTCCCGTGACTGTCTCCTGTAAATTGAAAACTAGAATTTCTGGAGCCAATACTTATTATGACAGAGCCTTTATTGGTCACAGACAACATTACAGAGTTTTTAATACGTCGGATTTAATACGTCGGACGTTAATACGTCGAATAATTACAGAGTTTTTAAGTCGTCGTGGCCTAAAGGATAAGACGTCCGGTGCATTCGTGTTGAAGCGATGCACCGGTGTTCGAATCCCGCAGGCGGGTACCAATTTTTCTAATGAAATACGTACTCAACAAATGTTCACGATTGACTTCCACGGTGAAGGAATAACATCGTGTAATAAAAATCAAACCCGCAAAATTATAATTTGCGTAATTACTGGTGGTAGGACCTCTTGTGAGTCCGCGCGGATAGGTACCACCGCCCTGCTTATTTCTGCCGTGAAGCAGTAATGCGTTTCGGTTTGAAGGGTGGGGTAGCCGTTGTAACTATACTGAGACTTTAGAACTTGTATCTCAAGGTGGGTGGCGCGTCTACGTTGTAGATGTCTATGGGCTCCAGTAACCACTTAACATCAGGTGGGCTGTGAGCTCGTCCACCCATCTACGCAATAAAAAAAAAAAAAAAAAAAAAAAAAACGCTTTTATTAGCTTCAGACGTATATATAGATATGTTTGTAACGGAATCTTTGAACATGATTTTGAACCCCTTTGAAAACGTCGGATCAACTCGAAATTTGGTATACTTATTAAGGACCGATGACAATTCAATAATAAAAATATATTGAAAAAATATATATTGAAAAAATTGAAATTCAACAAAAAAATTAAAAATAAATAATAGTTTAAAAAACTAATAAAATACGCTTTTATAGGGGTGCTTTTCAGGATATTATCAAAATAACCCTTCTACCCATATCTGTTCATAAAATATTTATAACTACTGATACAGTGAACCTCACCCCAAATCATTTTTTCTTACACTATTTTTAATTCAACAATTTTCTATAAAATCGTATTTTGTTAGTTTTATTAACTATTATTTATTATTGCACATCAATTGAACTAAAGTGATTCGCATTTATGTAGGTTTTTTGTTGTTGTTATCAATTTCTACTTGCTGAGTAGGCTGTGGTCCGTTCAGTATTATTTTGCACATACATATATGTAGGATGGCGGAATAACGAGAAATGGATCTCACCTTACTTATTTTTTATTTTTTACACAAAGAAACAACAACATATCACTTTTACATCTTACCACCACCACACACACTAATCTTTTTTTTCTGACTACCTACTGACTTTGACAGACCATCCACAAATTGGGGTTGTCAGATTTAAATAAAATTAAATTCTAAAAAATACTCCACACGGCCGTCCTGGTTAATCATCTGACCCAGATGAATAATTTTCTTCCGACGTAACCCATGGTTTCATGAAATCAGCAGAAGAAGTCGTGTTGATTGGACCCTCTGTATTTCCAACTTTCTTCACAACATATCGGTCATTTCCTTTGTTTTTTAAGACTTCATAAGGTCCTAGGTACGTAGGAAATAATTTACTGCCTTGAGAGAACTGCGTTTTCTTGATTGCAACTAAATCGCCAACATTGTAAGACGTCGCTTCTTTTCTCTTTCTGTTATAATTTTTTATGTTTTCTTCTTGTATCTTCAGTAGCGATTCTTTAGCTTTTTCTCTCAGCTCTTGTCTTTTTTCTTTAAACATTTGTATTTCTTCTTCCTCTATTAACTTTTTAAGTTCATCATCGTCTTTATCTTTTATTTTAGTGCCAAAGAGTAATTCAAATGGCGTCATTCCTATGCTTCTTTGGTAGGTACCAATCAGATAGCGTTGTACTACAGACACACGGCGGTACCATTTGGTCGGATCATCAGCGCTGAGCTTGCTCAACACGGCAATGATAATCTGATGAATCCTTTCGACCTGGCCATTTCCTCTGGGTTGTCCTGTAGTAATCATATAGTGTGTAATATTTTCATTACGGCAGTACTCTTGAAATTCATTTGCAGTAAATGCGGCGTTTCGATCAGTAATAATCCTTTCTGGTGATCCGAAAGTTTGTTGTTGCAGTCTTAACTTTTTTACCGTCTCTAGAGCGGTAAGAGTCTTAACAGGGTAAATCCAGGTAAATTTGGTATAAGCGTCAACAACGGTGAGGATATACTTGTAATTTTTATGAGTAGATGTCAAAGGTCCGAGATGATCAATGTGGTATGTTGATAATGGAACATTGCCTTTGTCTATCGGGTGTAATAGTCCTTCCCTTTTACCTCTCTTGTGCNGAAAATCAATTATTTTTCAGCGCCCCCCATTTTTTATACACCCCTAAAACTTTAAAACCACAATTTCATTAATTTAATTAATAAATGTTGTATTAATTTTAGTAAATGTAGTACCACGTAGTACATAATTATGTATTTGTAGATGCTATTATTGTTTCTTCATATTATTATATGTCCATACATTGCTACAGAGCGTGTATTTACAAATTTGCAAAGTAAAAATGAATTCTTCTCATCAATATGTTTGTTTAAATTCAGAATCACCAAAATAAATTGCTAGTTCACTGTACTATTACTATGCTAATTTATTAGAACGAAATTATTTTTGTTGAATATTTTTCTCATTAATATAAGATTCTCATCATAAGATAATTAAAAATTTATTAGCTAGAAATGGATCCTCCGAAAAGGACCTCAGAAGGTGAATCAGTATGGCAAAGAGAGCTATGTCCCAAATGGACCGTGTTTGGGCGGACAGAAACATCTCGAGGAATACCAAAAAGCAGCTCGTCACCTCCCTCATCTTTTCCATTTTTCTCTACGGCGCAGAGACTTGGACCCTCTAGAAAGCCGATCGCCAACGCATCAACGCGTTTGAGATGTGGTGCTGGAGGAAAAGGCTCGTTGGACAGAACACAGAACCAACGAATCCATTCTTACCGAGCTCAAGATTCCAATGCGCCTCAGCACTACATGCGCGCGGAGAAGTTTCGAGATCTTTGGAGATATTGCCAGAAAGAGAGGTGACAATCTGGAAAAGCTGCTGGTAACAGGCAAGGTATGCGGGAGAAGGCACAGAGGCAGAAATCCAATGCGCTGGTCGGACCAAATACGCTCCACTCTCAATATCTCAGTCCACGTTGCTATCCACACAGCCGAGGACAGGCAGGAATGGTGCAAGATGATGCAGGAGAAAGTTATTAGAGGAGGCCACAACCCTCAGCACTGAGGATTATCGACGCAAGAAGGAAGGAAACTACGAATTTTTTTTTTTTTATTGCTTAGATGGGTGGACGAGCTCACAGCCCACCTGGAGTTAAGTGGTTACTGGAGCCCATAGACATCCACAACGTAAATGCGCCACCCACCTTGAGATACAAGTTCTAAGGTCTCAAGTATAGTTACAACGGCTGCCCCACCCTTCAAACCGAAACGCATTACTCCTTCACGGCAGAAATAGGCAGGGTGGTGGTACCCACCCACGAGGACTCACAAGAGGTCCTACCACCAGTCATTACGCAAATTATAATTTTGCGGGTTTGATTTTTATTACACGATGTTATTCCTTCACCGTGGAAGTCAATCGTGAACATTTGTTGAGTACGTATTTCATTAGAAAAATTGGTACCCGCCTGCGGGATTCAAACACCGGTGCATCGCTTCAACACGAATGCACCGGACGTCTTATCCGTTAGGCCACGACGACTACGAAAAATAAATTAATATCATTTCGTATTATAGACAAATATGGGTAATTTTTCATAGAATTTTAGTTTATAATTTAGAACTGGTTCAAATAAAAACCGCCGCCTAAGTCAGCGTTTTTATTATTTGTAATAATTAATATCTATACTAATATTATAAATACGGGTCTCTATACGGGGGTGGTGCGGTCAATGGCTTTATACGAGGCGCCCGCGTGGGACCAGTCACTGGCCGTGGGGGTAGCGATGTTGCTGCAACGGCCGCAACGCACCATCGCGGTCAGGATCATCCGTGTTTATCGCACCATCTCTTTCGAGGCGGCGTGTGTACTGGCTGGGACGCCGCCTTGGGTCCTGGAGGCAGAGGCGCTCGCCGCTGACTATCAGTAGCGGGCTAACCTTCGTGCCCCTAGACACCGCCGTCGCTGCCGCCTGCGGCGCGACGAGCCCGTCGTGTTCGCGGAGGAGGAGACTCGGCTGCACTGCGAATATCGCGCTGCGAAGGACGCCCTGCGGCTGGCCTTCAGGCGGGCCAAGGAGCAGAACATGGAGAGACTCTTGGAGGCGCTCGAAGCGGATCCGTGGGGGAGCCCATACAAACTGGTACGCGGCAAGTTATGCCCGTGGGCCCCCTCTATGACTGAGCATCTCCAGCCTCAGCAGCTGCGGGGCATCGTTTCGGCGTTGTTCCCGCAGGAGCGGGAGGGTTTTGTCCCTCCCGCTATGGGCGGGCCGTCTGACACCGTCGACGGCCAAGCTCCTGCTGAGGTGCCCCGTATTACCGAGGCAGAGCTCCGGGTGGCCGTTGTCAAGATGACTGCAAAAGACACGGCCCCCGGTCCGGACGGAGTCCACGGCCGGGTATTGGCCTTGGCCCTCGGTGCCCTGGGGGACCGGCTCCTGGAGCTATATAATGGCTGCTTGAAGTCGGGATGGTTTCCGTTGCTCTGGCGGACGGGTAGACTTGTGTTGTTGAGGAAGGAGGGGTGCCCGGTGGATACAGCCGCCGGGTATCGTCCTATCGTACTGCTGGACGAGGCGGGAAAAATGCTGGAACGTATTCTGGCTGCCCGCATCGTTCGGCACCTGGTCGGGGTGGGGCCTGACCTGTCGGCGGAGCAGTACGGCTTCCGGGAGGGCCGTTCGACCGTGGATGCAATTCTTCGCGTGCAGTCCCTCTCGGACGAGGCCGTTTCTCGGGGTGGGGTGGCGCTGGCGGTGTCTCTTGACATCGCCAACGCATTTAACACTCTGCCCTGGACGGTGATAGGGGGGGCACTGGAGAGGCATGGAGTGCCCCTCTACCTCCGCCGGCTGGTTGGGTCCTATTTGGGGGTCGGTCGTATGTACCGGGTACGGTGGGACCCTTCATCGTTTTCCGGTCGTGCGTGGTGTTCCGCAGGGGTCGGTTCTCGGCCTCCTCTTGTGGAATATCGGGTACGACTGGGTGCTGAGGGGCGCCCTCCTCCCGGGCCTCCGCGTTATTTGTTACGCGGACGACACGTTGGTCGTGGCCCGGGGGGATGATTATAGAGAGTCTGCCCGTCTCGCCACAGCGGGAGTGGCCCTCGTCGTCGGAAGGATAAAGAGGCTGGGTCTCGACGTGGCGCTCAGTAAATCCGAGGCTCTGTCGTTTCACGGGCCGCGGAGGGTGCCACCCGTTGACGCCCACATCGTGGTTGGAGGCGTCCGGATAGGGGTCGGGGTGCAGTTGAAGTACCTCGGCCTCGTGTTGGACAGCCGGTGGGCTTTTCGTGCTCACTTTGCGGAGCTGGTCCCCCGATTGATGAGGACGGCCGGTTCTTTGAGCCGGCTGCTCCCGAATATTGGGACTGTGTTAATCGTGGCGAAGGACGTCTCACCTTTCGTCTGGTGCAGGTGCCTACCGGGCACGGATGCTTCGGGAAGTACTTGCGCCGGATAGGGGCTGAGCCGACGACGAGGTGTCACCATTGTGGACACGACCTGGACACGGCGGAGCATACGCTCGCTGTCTGCCCCGCTTAGGAGGTGCAGCGCCGTGTCCTGGTCGCAAAGATAGGACCTGACTTGTCGCTGCCTGGCGTCGTGGCATCGATGCTTGGCGGCGATGAGTCCTGGAAGGCTATGCTCGACTTCTGCGAGTGCACCATCTCGCAGAAGGAGGCGGCGGGGCGAGTGAGGCAAAGCTCTCCTCACTACGCAGAAACCCGCCGCCGCCGAGCAGGGGGTCGGGATCGGGGTCGTATCCGTGACCTGGCCCCCTAAGAGCTAGGGGTCCCACCCGTTTTATGCGGGGAGAGACCCAGACGTGGGGTGGCGTGCTTTGCACGCTCACCCGCAGTAGGAAACCGGGTGATGGTAGACTGCGTTCCCCCGACCGCTCTGCGGGAAGGTGTAACGCGGCGCCATCAAGGCGGGCTCTCGGCCCGCTGACTGAACGAGGGAACCGGTGGTCGTGTCGCTGGCGGCCGCCGGTCCGGCTTCCGTGGGACGGTGGGATGGATGTAATGTGCTCTGCGTCAACCCTGTCCCGCCGTCTCAATAGCCCCGACTGGGCTCCGGCCCGGTCCGAGGTAGGGCGCCGGTTGTGAACGGCAGGAGTTTTTAGTGAGGTTCAACTCCCACATACCCCACCTGCCACGCGGGTGGGGATCCGGCGATTTTCTCTTGTAGAAAAAAAAAAAAAAAAACTTCGTGCCCGGGGCGTGGCACGTCCCAGCCCCAGTGTGGTCAGAGCGCGGAGGGCCCAATCTCGGCGGTCCGTGTTGGAGTCATGGTCCAGGCGGCTGGCCGATCCTTCGGCTGGTCGTAGGACTGTCGAGGTGATTCGCCCGGTTCTTGTGAATTGGGTGAATCGTGACAGAGGACGCTTCACTTTCCGGCTCACGCAGGTACTCACTGGGCATGGTTGCTTCGGTGAGTTCCTACACCGGATCGGAGCCGAGCCGACGGCAGAGTGCCACCATTGTGGTTGCGACTTGGACACGGCAGAGCATACGCTCGTCGCCTGCCCCGCATGGGAGGGGTGGCGGCGTGTCCTCATCGCAAAAATAGGAAACGACTTGTCGTTGCCGAGTGTTCTGACATCGATGCTCGGTGACGACGAATCGTGGAAGGCGATGCTCGACTTCTGCGAGTGCACCATCTCGCAAAAGGAGGCGGTGGGGCGCGTGAGAGATGCACAGGCCCGCCCCCGTTGAGCGGGGTCCATGGAGGCGGATCTCGCCCAAGCCCTGGCCCTCTAAGTGTTTCGGGTCTCCCTCACATGTCGGCCTGGGGACCGGCGAAGGGGGCCTAAGAAGACGACGTGCAAGCTGCTCTGCATATGTTTTACGTATGAGCATCCGGGTGATGGAAGGCCGGCTATCCCCGACCCACCTTGGTTCTGACCCAGCGGGGTATTCCGTAGGATAGACCATTCTAACCGGCGCCATCTAGGCGAGTTTCGGACAGCCTGCCGACCGAGAGGGCTGGTGGTCGTGGCGCCGACGACCGGCAGTCCGGCATCCCGAGGGGGAGGGTGATGGGAGAGATGTGCTCCGCACTAAACACTTCACTTTCCCCCCTTTGCCTTTTCATGAGCTCTGTCTCATGCGAGGTTTGGATGCTGGTTGTTGAGCGACAAGAGGTTTTAGTCGGTACGATTCCGACATGCCCAGCCCTCCATCCCCAGTGAAGGGCGGAAGTCCGGTGATTTCCACCTGACAAAAAAAAAAGTGTGGCTCTCGGGAACTGCGGCGGTAAAGCTATTGCATAGCATTTTTTATCAACTTATGACATTATAATTAGACAATGATAATTTAATATTAAAACAACAATAAAACAAGACTACGCTATATTAAACCTTAATAAAGGCAAAACCTTAACTGTCCCCTTCACACTCATAAGCTAAACCGCGCGAGAGAGAGATGGGCAGACTTTTCATGATTCGCATGCAGTGTGACATCACGCCACGCGCTTATTCACAAACACTACACAAGCGCAACGTGTGAATGTGTTGAATGCGAGCTACATGGTAGGCGGAGTGAGGGGTGTTAGGTTTTTTTCGTTATGGAATTTCATGATTCGGTCGCCGCGCTCAAGGCCCGCGATAAAAGCTATGCAATAGCTTAAAAATGTATGTATGTAATGTAGTTTTTCATCACGATAACGCTAGACCTCACACATCTTTAGCCACTCAGCAAAAATTAAGAGAGCTTGGCTGGGAGGTGTTAATGCATCCGCCGTATAGTTCTGACCTTGCACCTTCAGATTTCTACCTGTTTCGGTCTCTTCAGAATTCTTTAGGCAGTGTCAGGTTAACATCACGAGAGGACTGTCAAAAGCAATTGTCGCGGTATTTTGATCAGAAGCCCCAAAATTTTTTATAGCAATGGGATAATGTCCCTACCTAAAAGATGGCAAAAAGCTATCGAACAAAATGGTACCGACATACTTTAGTTAAATGTGAATAAACTATATTAAAAGATGTTGTAAATTTTCTTAAAGAATGCGAAGAAACTTTTTCCCCAACCTATTATTATATAGAAAGAAAATAGTAAACAATGTTTACAATAAGTGAGCTGTTTAGGCTTACTATACTATACTATTTGACATTGGACGGTAAATTGTAAAAAATAATAATCTTAGACAAGTTTTTGAACAATAACGTATTTCCATTTTATATAAAAATTATGATTCTCACATCAGTAATTTCTTATAAAATGCTAGGAAAATGCTTTAAAATGCCCTTATGTTAAAAACAAGAAAGAAAGTAAAGAAAACCTCAATTTGTGTTAGTTTACGTATGTGTAATATTTTAAAACTGCATGGTAGTTTTTTTCTAATGTTTAAAATAATTTCTGGTGCAATGTAATTAAGGTAAAATTGCTCTAATTTTTTAACTATCATCGATCATGTTCCGCAGAAACTTGTTACAACTTGATTACGTACGGTGTGTGGGCTATCCTACGAAATCTATGTTAATTATTTTAAGTTTTTATAACCGCATACAGGGTAGAAATATAAACTAATTATTCGTTATTGTGTAGTAGGTGAGTTTTAATTTTAGTAAAATTTAAAATACTATAAAGTAAATGAAATTACAAATTTTACAACGCCCCCCTAACCCACATCAACGCCCCCCATTTTTTCGTGGGCCCCTTAACGCCCCCCTCTAGGTTTCAAACGCCCCCCAGGGGGCGTTATCGCCCACTTTGAGAAAGACTGCTCTAGATAAACCTCACGACTCATGTGGTGTTAAATGGTTTTTTTTTTCTTAGGTGGTTGGACGACCTCACAGCCCACCTGGTGTTAAGTGGTTACTGGAGCCTATAGACATCTACAACGTAAATGCGCCACCCACCTTGAGATATAAGTTCTAAGGTCTCAGTATGGTTACAACGGCTGCCCCTGCCCCACCCTTCAAACCGAAACTCATTGCTACTTCACGGCAGAAATAGGCAGGGTGGTGGTACCTACCCGTGCGGACTCACAAGAGGTCCTACACTGATATTATAAGGTCCACTTTACAATTCTCAACGCATAACTTCTTAGACGAGAGTACCTATCCATAGAAATGTGGTGGGAGTTCGAATTCTAATGTACCTTCAACGGCAGTCTCAACTTAATGATTGCTTTGCGGCCGAAGATACAGTGTTGCATGTTCTATCCGTGAATCACCATACGTCCTTACATTGCTAAAAAACACGCATACCTTGATCTTTGCAATACCGACCGTCACTATAATCTGGTGGCAGAAGCCTCTCGAAGCCAGTATTGACAGCTCCCCACGTTGGGTTGGCCAGATTGTTGCACTCCCCATCTATAGATCTGTACCGGCTTTGGGTATCCGGGCACTGCGGGGGCTTAGGGCAAAAGGGACCTGGAAATAGAGATTCGTTTTGTTTGCTATCAATGCCAGATGAGCTGTTCGCGTCATAGGACTTATCTACCGTTCTCCTGACATTGACCTCTTGTGAGTCCGCGCGGATAGGTACCACCACCCAACCTATTTCTGCCGTGAAACAGTAATGCGCTTCGGTTTGAAGGTGGGGCAGTCGTTGTAACTATACTTGAGACTTTAGAACTGATATCTCAAGGTGGGTGGCGCATTTACGTCGTAGATGTCTATGGGCTCCAGTAACCACTTAACACCAGGTGGGCTGTGAGCTCGTCCATCTATCTAATCAATAAAGAAAAAAAAATGACAGTACCAGGGCTCATAAAATCAGAATCAGGACTCTTTAGATCAAACTTTGAGGCTGAATTGGTATCCAGGAATCTTTCGAGTCCGTTCGGTTTTTGCAAACCTTAGACACAATTAAAACCAGTCGTCCTTTACCACGAAAATCGTAAAATAATCGAAACAAAGTCAATGTTAATGCAATTACTATAAAATACGCGATTTTAAACCGTAAAGTTATTACTATAATTCAGTTTTGCTCAAAGTTATGGTCAAACTGACGTCCTTCGAACTGTGTTCACGAGCGCTACCGATTATTTGCTGCTCAAGTTAATAAGGAGTGCACGGCTGTATCTGTGTTATACTTGAAAGGACAACCGCTTTAACGGCCGTCTGGTGTAGTGGTAAGTGACATGGTCACTACACATGGGGGTCGCGGGTTCGAATCCCGCCAAGGGAAGATATTTGTATGATAAATACAAAATGTCTTTTCCAGGGTTATGGATCTATATTAAGTATATGTACGTGTATAATAAAAATCTTACATTTATTCCCGTTATCTGGTACCTGTAACACAAGTTCTTTACGAACTTAGCATGGGACTAGTTAAAGTGGTGTGATTGTTAGTAAATATTTATTTATTATTATTATTATTACTATGTACCATCAAACGGACAATAGATGTTTTGTCTATCGATCAAAAAATTATGATCGAGAACTTATCATAAAACATCATGATATTAAGAATATTAACGTACCATCAGTATGTCCTGTTGCTCCTAACTCCAGCTCATCCTCAGAGACTGCCTGCCGAGACTTCAGTTCCAGAGCAGCGAAGACGTTCAACAGTCCACCTCGTCCAAGACCCTCAACTCTTTTGTCGTACGTAACCATGGACTGATGAAAAAGATGTTTTGTAAAATTCCTATTAATGTTTTCTCAAATACAAGTCGTTCTTAAAACCACTAAAGATGCTTAACGTAGGTATGAAAAGTGTGACATTGTCAATAACATCTGCAAAGTATGTCAGCGACACGTAACCGCATACTATCAGGAAAGTCGTATCCGGGTGATTAATAGAATTCAATTTAAAAAAAAAAGACAGCGTCAAAATGATACTTCGAAAAAACGACTTGTTATCTTTATCGTGACCACCTCTAATTACATGATCGACCCAGACGACGTGGCAACCCTAAGTCACTGTCTTCCTAAAAAATCTTATCGAATCTTCCCAATCCAGTCTCGGTGGTTACCAGGTTACCGTTCATGCCAAACTCGTCGAAGAGATCGACGTGCAACCTAGCCCATAGACATAGCCCACTGAGTTTCTTGCCGGATCTTTTCAGTGAGTCTCTTTTTTTATTGCTTAGATCGGTGGACGAGCTCACAGTCCCCCTGGTGTTAATTGGTTACTGGAGCCCATAGACATCCACAACGCAAATGCGCCACCCATCTTGAGATATGAGTTCTAAGGTCTCAGTATAGTTAGTACGGCTGCCCCACCCTTCAAACCGAAACGCATTACTGCTTCACGGCAGAAATAAGCGGGGTGGTGGTATCTATCCGTGCGGACTCACAAGAGGTCCTACCACCAGTAAAGAGTCGCGATTCCGGTATCGCGAATGATACATTAACCGAAGCACTGCTCTTACTAGGACTAGGGTTGGCAAGCTCTCTCAGGTTAAACCCCGCTCACCTACCGATCCGCGCGTGCTTAGAATAGGATAGAATTAGGCTTCCAACAAGGAATTTACCAAATGATGCCCGTAACTAGGTGCCGAACTACTGATGATTGTATCAGCAGAACGTTCTAGAACTTTCTCGTTCGCTATCCACTGGACCATTTTCTGCCTTGATACGTCATGGCTGCTTTTAATGTCTTCTATACTGATGGCGCCAGAACGCTGAGTAGCTTCTAATTGGGCTGAAAAGACAGAAACACTTTGATTAACAATTATCGTAAATGTTTATTTTGGTGTGTATTTATCAAAACTAATTGAAATTATAAGTCTGTACACTATTATGATTCTATTTTAGACTATTTATTTTACTTATATAATCACAGATTTCGCCAAGACTACACTTTAGACAAATATTAATGAAGACAAACAATATTCAATCTATCTACAACTTCTCCACATCCATCAATCTGACCACAGACTTTAAGCAATAAGAAAAGTTTGACAATACACAAATAGTTTAGATTCGTGTGTGTGTGTCAAATACTTAATAGTGTGTGTGATGTTTTTTTTATTGATTTAATGTATCTTTTATGCATTATTTTAAAAAATATTAGCATTGTGCACTGCTTCTCTATATTCTCTGTAAGTGTGGGAAATTTCATACTCCTCCGTCCGCGCAATTTTCGTAAAAAGGGATACAAAGTTTTTCCTTCACGTATTAATATATAGATGATACAAGTTCAGGATCGACCTGAAAGTCCAAATTTAAATTTTATTACGGATAGCATTTGTTTCGTTACTGGACATGAATTTCGATGGGTCTGTCGCCAAATAGGAATCTAGTTAAAAGCGGATTCTTGCTAATGTCGCCTTCATGAAATCTATTTAACATACTATTTATCAACTCCTAATAAAAACATTCTGTTCTGTCAGCAGAATCATTCAACCGAGGGACTATCTTCGCTTTGCTTTCTTTAACTAATCTTTTGTGTATTACCTTCACTATTTATTTAATTTGTTCGGCATCATTCAAAATCTCAAAAGGCTACCGATACATACTAGTGCTCCTAAGCATTTTCCCTATAGAGTAACGATTTATCTTGTTGTGACTCTTGTTGAGCCTATTTAAAATGCCACGAATCCTTGAGCAGTACATTGGGACTGGCATTATCCTTCAAGGTCAACAGCAAAGATCATACCATCAGCTCCAGATTATATAAGGCAGGCTGTGGTCTTATAAAAAATCTAGCTATCTTCATGGATCTGCCGGTAGCACTGGTTAAAAATCGGCACATTTTTATCTGTTTCCATAAACGCCGGAAACACTGATGGATATAAATTAAATACAAATTCACTTGTAAGCCTTGCTCGATAAATTGACACACATTGATAACTAAATTAAGCGTAGTTTTATCGTACCCTAATATATAAGGACAAATAAGTGCACGTTTTTTTTTAAATTATCCTCATGAGCGTATCAAGGATGGTCAACCTTTTATTGATTTCAATGTTTTATTTATCTATTTATTTTTTATTGGCCTTGTAGGCAGACGAGGATACGGCACCTGATGGTGAGTGGTTACCGTCGTCCATGGATTCCAGTAATGCCAGGGCCAAGTCGCTGCCTACCGTTAAGTACTCTTCACAAGCCTCGTTTAAATGTCTCCGCTTGCTATGTGTTTTATACTAAGGACAGTGCTTTGAGGATTTTTTCGAGAGGATCCCTTATAGTACAAGAGCGCCATTCGCCATAGGGGCAGTGCTCATTTCTATTACCTAGCGTTCATTGACAGAAAAATACGACCTTCGTCGGCACAAAAAATTATTAATTTTTCTTTTGTTTTTAAACCTCTCGGGATTATTGGCATCGTAAACACAATTTTTTAAATAAAGGTTGATCACCACGAATTTTAGTTTTACTTATTTATTTGATATTATTTTAGATTACGGGAAATATCGGAAAATCACTAAAACTAAAAGCTCGCTAGGAGCTCATCGATAGTAATATTTTTAACGTACATTACTTAACAGTTACTATTAGTTCGTTGACCTCGCGTTTCTCTTATTTACATTCCATTGCGTGCAGAGTTCGTAAACGGTTTACTTAAACTTAACTTACGGTAGGCAGAGGCTTGGTGCCACCCCTGGCATTGCTGATGTCCATGAGAAACGGTAACCACTCACCATCAGATGGGCTGTACACACGGTTGCCAACACGGGCAATAAGAACAATCTATATAAATAAAAATAAATTACTGTTCGTATGAACTCGTCCACCCATCTAAGCAACAAATATATATAATGAATAGCTGTTCGTTAGTCTCGCTAAAACTCGAGAACGGCTGGACCAATTTGACTAATTTTGTTCTTGAATTATTTGTGGAAGTCCAGAGAAGGTTTGAAAGGTAAATAAATGTGAAAATGCTCGGAATTAAATAAAAATAACAATTTTGTTTTTTCTTTGATGTGTCCCCCGTCGGACGGATTCCTTTTGTTCGTTTTAAGTTTATTTTATACAAAAGTTTAGTTATTTTATTTATCGATTGAGGCACTACGAAGTCTGCCGGGTCAGCCAGTGAAAAATAAAACTTTGTAGACAATTCTCCTTGACGTACCTGAATGCTTTTGCCCGGTGAAGCAGCAGATACCGATGTGTCCAAGGACCAAGTGGCAGGACGGATTCAAGGATCCCGGTCTGACATGGGCTGGACATTTGACCTTCGGGACACACTTCCCGCCTCTGGGGCAGACGGCGCATGGTCGCTCTTGTACGTGAATGTGTTCTTCACAAGGAAAACGAAAAAGAAAAATTATCAGTATAGCATCCTGTTTTTAGTCAGCGTGACAAGATTTTACAAGTAGCTCGTCTTCTTACGTTGTTAGCCTTCTTGATTATTGAGTGTTATAACAAATTTAATTCTTTAAACACACACAGAAGTATTTACATAAGAGGCACAATTTAAATTATAATGTGATATTTTATATTTGTACATACGCGTAGAATAGGGATCGCGGAGCGTAAAATAAAACTTACACTGTTCCAAAATCTTCTGTTATAATAATAATTAAAAATTAATTAACACTATGCCGCCTATGTAAATGCCCCCACCCACCTTGAGACAGGAGCTTTGAAGCTCAGTTTTAACGTGGACGTCAATCGAGAGCATTTGTTGAGTGCGTGTTTCATTAGATAAGTTAGTACCTGCGGGACTCGAGCACTGGCACAGATTCCATCGCTTAATACGAATGCACCGGGCATCTTATCCTTTAGACCACGACCAGTTTATAATTATCCATTGCAACTCTATATAGGTAGATTGTGAAGGAAGGTTTATTAGAAGGTTTATTATTACTTGCGATTTTACTATTTTGCACAATGACGTCAACATTCAAGAGCGCGATATAAATACAAAGCGACAGATGACACCGAAAATGAATACTCCTGAGTCGATATCCTTCGTCAAACGCTATCTAAATCGCTGTCTCTTATCTAACATACCATGAACCTAGCCACTCCGAACAGACAACATAATAACAAAGCCTATATATGTATATTCTTTATTAAATACGTAATTAAATGCGATGTTGTCGTTGTATTAAAATTTGTACGTTTATCTTAGTTATCTGACAGATCACGTAACAAGGAATCAAGTTTTTGACGCGGCTTGAGGACACACCCAGCGGAGTGTTTTTATTGTTATAGATGAGTCGGAAGCGGTTTCAGATCACCAGTGACGGTCCTCGTCGAACCCGTCGCTTGCGACGAAGGGCTCGACGAGTGAATTAACCCATAGACACAACCCACTGAGTTTCTCGCTCGGATCTTCTCAGTGAGTCGCGTTACCGATCCGGTGTTAGATTCTGCGAAGCACTGCTCTTGCTAGGGCCAGTGTTAGCAGCACACCCGGTTTGAGCCCCGTGAGCTCACCTGCACGTCAAGGAGAAGCTGACATAGCCTCTCAAGGCTATCGGCTTAGGAAAAAAAGCACAGAAAAAAAACACCCTTGATTCCTCCTCCAATCCTGCTCGTTTTGTCTGAAGGGGATCGCATCCATCCATGACTTCACGATGCTGTTCCTGTCTTCAGCTACTGTAAGAGCATTGACGATGGTGGAATCGTGGTGCAGACCTTATCAGACCAACGCATTAGACAGCGGTACACTTTGTCGGTAATCACCAGTTTTTCAAGATTGTCTACCTACCTACCCTTCAATGAAGGTTGCACGACAATGTATTAAACATATAGTCATGGTTACTAGTCCTTACCTAAATGATTAATAATTACAATTAATATTACATAATTAATTCAAGGATGGCAACACTAAAAATATTATAAAAATCTCCTTGACCGTTGTCCTTAAACGACAATTTGTTTTCAAATAACAAGTGACTGTAAAAAAACTTTTGATATTTATTTTTAAGTTTGTTCACGACAAAATCTCGGTGCAGAAAGTTGAAATCATGTCACTTAACTATAATCTATGATCACTGCGAAAAAAATTAACCCATCAAGGATGCAATTGGGTACGTTTGTACTCTTAATTGTATTGTTTCTTTGTATTAGAGTACTTTATGGTAGGCAGCGGCTTGGCTCTGCCCCTGGCCTTGCTGACGTCCATGAGCGACGGTGACCACTTACCATCAGCTGGGCCGTATGCTCGTCTGCCTACAAAGGCAATAGTTTTTTTTTAACTAAAATAGGTTAGCATTTTCTTGAAACGCTAATCAAAACGCTATTCGAGCATTACCGTATTTCGGCTTAGACAAATAAAAATCACGCTATTAAACAAAAACGCGTCATTTACATCGAAACACGAAGTAAAGTGTTGATTTTAACATACTGCATCGTGTCTCGGGAATAAATAACACATAATGATGACTCTCCAAAAATGTCTGCATCAGGAAGGATTGAAAGACTATCAGCAGAAATTTAAGTGAGTTTATTTTTCGCCCATGCCCCATAAGAAATGTAAAAAGAAAGATAATATTTTATGTAAAAAAGAAGTAATAGAAAATTTACTGGTGGTAGGACCGCTTATGAGTCCGCGCGGGTAGGTACCACCATCCTGCTTATTTCTGCCGTGAAGTAGTAATGCGTTTCGGTTTGAAGGGTGGGGCAGCCGTTGTAACTAAACTTGAAATCTTAAAACTGATATCTCAAGGTGGGTGGCGACACAAAAATTTACCCCATAAGAAATGTAAAAAGAAAGATAATATTTTATGTAAAAAAGAAGTAATAGAAAATTTACTGGTAGTAGGACCTCTTGTGAGTCCGCGCGGGTAGGTACCACCATCCTGCTTATTTCTGCCGTGAAGCAGTAATGCGTTTCGGTTTGAAGGGTAGGGCAGCCGTTGTAACTAAACTTGAAATCTTAGAACTGATATCTCAAGTTGGGTGGCGACACAAAAATTTAGATGGTCGATGTCTATGGGCTACTCCAGGGATATGAACTCGTCCACCGATCTAAGCAACAAATATATATAATGAATAGCTGTTCGTTAGTCTCGCTAAAACTCGAGAACGGCTGGACCAATTTGACTAATTTTGTTCTTGAATTATTTGTAGAAGTCCAATGTATTTTAAAATGTAGATAAATATGAAATGGCTCGGAATTAAATAAAAATAACAATTTTATTTTTCCTTTGATGTGTCCCCCGTCGGACGGATTCCTTTTATTTCTTTTAAGTTTATTTTATACAAAAGTAGGCTTTTTATTTATCGATTGAGGTATTTCGAGTCTGCCGGGTCAGCTAGTAATAATATAGATAATAAAAACCCAGACAAAGAGCAAACAAACCCGTAAATCACACGAATGTTTGCCCGATGCGGAAAACAAACCCGCGACACTTGACGACAGTCAGTGGCGCTAGCTACTAGTAGTCTAGTCTCTATAGTATCTAATCAATCTATACTAATATATAAATCTACAGTGGTTTTTACGGATGTTCCGTTATAACTACTGAACTGTGCATCCGATTGACTTGAAACTTGGTATCCATGTAGAAAATACATGTACTTAATGGATTGGTGGGGTGAACTTAATCATGGCTCACCTGGTGTTAAGTGATTATCGGAGCCCGTGATAAATGAGTTCTAAGTCTCCGTTTTTATAGTACAACAGCTACCCCACCTTACAAACCGAAACTTATTAATGCTTCGTAATCTGTTTCTAACTCAAAAAGTGAAAATTAATTGTCTTCTCTTCTGTTAAGACTCAAGCCATTATTGAAAAAAATACGGTTTCAAATGACTTGTGGACTGACATTTTTTTGAGTCTATTACCAGTCAAAATTGAGTTACAACTAAAAATGACAATAATACGAGTTTAATGATATAAATGACGCTCAACACAATGTAAAACATAAGTTAAATGAAAATGATATATGGACAAAACTTACATTAATTATACAAAGTATTTATAGGATTTTTTTATGCGCAATTTTCATTTAATTTTATCAATACATTAATGAGGTTCGATCGCGCATTTTGACTAAGCTCAGAGATGTGTCTGCCATTTTTATTAACACACTAAACTGGGCGGGCAGTGATGTTTGAATACTGCATTAACACAGAAAGGAATCTTCAAGGAAGCGTGTTCGATCACCGAATCGGCTTTGGTAATATCGCTGAGAAAGTAAGCTACTAATGAAAGTGCCTCTCATGAAAGTGATATGCCAAGTTCCGTGTCAGCCAGAACATTGTAGTTTTAAAATAAGATTTCTCTTATCTTAAGAGTTTTTGAAAATCTTTACGTAATAAAAAGCTATAGATATTTTAAACGCCACAAATTTTTGTTATTACGAGCTCGGAATTTTGATAATCTGTCGATCTCTTTATCAGTACCGCTAGAAATGATTACCAATCTTCTTGTCCTGTCAATTTTCCTGTCAAAAAGTCGTAATGAAGATCAACTCACCTGAGGCCTCACGTGCGCTGCCTTCGTAAACGTGACAAGAACTATCCTCAATGACACTCAATAAGAACACATTAATTAAGAGCAAAATGAAGCTTTTGAAATTCATTATTAACGCCAAACCAATCACGGATTTAAATAGGTTTTAATCATTTTAATTTCATTTCATCAAAATACGTTCGCACGCGCCATTGTTGGAGTTGAAAGAAAGGGAACTTGATTTAATCTCCATACCGTACGAAATGTGAAACAGATGAGGGTAGTTTAAAATAATTTGTGACGTGACATTCATTCGCACTAGCGTCGTACATAGCTTGCTCGTGTTTTATAGCTGTAGATTCACTCACGCTTCATCTATTGTTGAGCGGTAGTCAGTATCTAGGGACGACTTAAAGGAAATGTGAATCTGCTTTGAGACAACATTGAATTTTCAGTTCTATTTCGTTCGTATCACGACTCAAATCGGGACAGCGAACAAGAGCACTTGTTCCCGTTTATGTAACCAAGACTAACAGAAGAAAGAGGGCAAAAACAATTGCCGTACGCATCTGATCGATGGATCTGAGAAAGCAGACTGAGAAACCAGTCCAGTATTTATTTAAGTCGTCGTGGCCTAAAGGATAAGACGTCCGGTGCTTTCGTATCGAGCGATGCAACGGTGTTCGAATCTCGCTGGCGGGTACCAATTTTTCTAATGAAATACGTACTCAACAAATGTTCACGATTGATTTCCACGGTGAAGGAATAACATCGTGCAATAAAAATCAAACCCGCAAAATTATAATTTGCGTAATTACTGGTGGTAGGACCTCTTGTGAGTCCGCACGGGTAGGTACCACCGCCCCGCCTATTTCTGCCGTGAAGCAGTAATGCGTTTCGGTTTGAAGGGTGGGGCAGCCGTTGTGACTATACTGAGACCTTAGAACTANCTTCCACGGTGAAGGAATAACATCGTGCAATAAAAATCAAACCCGCAAAATTATAATTTGCGTAATTACTGGTGGTAGGACCTCTTGTGAGTCCGCACGGGTAGGTACCACCGCCCCGCCTATTTCTGCCGTGAAGCAGTAATGCGTTTCGGTTTGAAGGGTGGGGCAGCCGTTGTGACTATACTGAGACCTTAGAACTATATCTCAAAGTGTGTGGCGCATTTACGTTATAGATGTCTATGTGCTCCAGTAACCACTTAACACCAGGTGGGCTGTGAGCACGTCCACACATCTCAGCAATAAAAAAAAAAAAAAAAAAAAAATTGCGGCTACTGGCATCCATGAATACCTCGTGTGAGTTCACCTTGAAGCACGATGTGTCAATTGCCATGACATAGCCTTTCTTGATTTTTTTTTATTGCTTCGATGTGTGGACGAACTCACAGCCCACCTGATGTTAAGTGGTTACTGGAGCCCATAGACATCTACAGCGTAAATGCACCACCCACCTTGAGATATAAGTTCTAAGGTCTTAGTATAGTTACAACGGCTGCCCCATCCTTCAAACCGAAACGCATTACTGCTTCACGGCAGAAATAGGCAGGGCGGTGGTACCTACCCGTGCGGACTCACAAGAGGTCCACCAGTAAACAGCAACCTAAGTAAATCTAGACAAATTAAATGATGATACAGTGGTTTGTCGTTGAACGCGCATCGAGGTAAAAACTACTTGATAGATTTCGGTCCTTATCTCAGATTGAAACCCATGAGCTCTCTCACCGCCCACTAAGAAGTCAGAACCCCTCGTGGCATAAAAAAAAATCAAACATAAACCAGATCAGAATTGATTTAATGACTACCAAACCACAAAATAAAAGGAACCAAGACATATAAAGCTGTTGCTAAGAACTAACTAATGAAAATGTTAATGTTTTGTAGTAATTGAATACAAATGTGAAATACAAATGGTCGTTTTTTATTCACCTGAACCATACGGAGAAATCTTGAAGGGGATTTTGGCGAGAAACATTCGGAAGTTAACCGTAGATATGTACTGACTTGGACCAATGCCCACCTGATCTGAGACCAAGCCAATAATTCCGTTTCAATGAGCAGAAGAAGGCCTTGTTGTCGTGCCATTTGGAACTTTGAGCGCTAGCGTTAAAGTAGAAAACGACATGTAGCAATATCTTTGTGCCCCGACAGCCACTTAATATTTCTTAGATCAGATCGTTTACGCTCTTCATTCAATATTTTACCATTCAAATTAGAATTTTGTGTTTTGAATGAAGAAAAAAAACCTTAGCTCTTCAAGAATATCGTTGTGCCGTCCTCAAAAACCAGATGTTGAATTCCTGATCGAAAATCTAGTTTAATACAACGGAATTTCATTATATTATTTGTATTTGCATTGAATTCGCGGTATTGGGTGGGGCTTGCACCATCTACTGGACCTGTAGAACGAGATACAAGAACGAGTTAATATCACAAAGAACTATGTTTATCGGAATTTCGTTTAAACATTTAAAAAAAATGTGTGCGCTCGGAGAAGGCCTTTCATTTGTGTAAACCTTAATTACAACTTTAATGCCAAACTAGCGGACCCGGCAAACTTTGTTCCGCCACACGGTTTGTTTCAAACACATCAACCGGTCAACTTCAAAACTCTACTATAGTTAACCTTAGAATATATTACGTTTAGCTGTCAGTTGCGTTTTGTTATTCCATATCAGTTGCGTTTTGTTACACCACGTTTTATGACACGTCCCACGGGAATGTGATAAAAAGTATCCTATGTCCTTCTCCTAGTTCTAAACTACCTCCTCACCAATTTTCAGTCAAATCAGCTCAGCTGTTCTTGAATTATAACTAACACGACTTTCTTTTATATATATATATAGATTTGTAAGATGTATATTAGTTTTATATATTAGTGCATCGGAATTTAGTCGTAACAAGATTGCATTTAAGGTTAATTCAAGAGTCAGAATCTAACAACGCTATCCCATTAGAGGGGTTCCGTGTGCCCTCAATCGCGGAATGTCATTTATACGAGACAAGAACCAGTCCATTCAGATCCGATAGCTAAAGCGTAGACTCCAATGGAGTACTGAACCCGGATTTCATTGTAAAATAGTCAAAGCGAATTTCAACCGTTAGGCAAACGAGACGATGTAATTATGAATCTTGTTTGCTTATACAATTATGTGTTTTTTATTTTTTTTATTGCTTAGATGGGTGGACGAGCTCACAGCCCACCTGGTGTTGAGTGGTTACTGGAGCCCATAGACATCCACAGCGTAAATGCGCCACCCAACTTGATATATAAGTTCTAAGGTCTCAAGTATACAACGGCTGCCCCACCCTTCAAACCGAAACGCATTACTGCTTCACGGCAGAAATAGGCAGGACAGGCCGCGGACCAAAGTCTAACGATAACTGCAGACCGCTAAAGAAGATCTAACGGTTTTCCAAAACTAGCCTTCAATGTTTGCTTCTTGCATTAACCCAACCTTGCCCATAACGATCATTCGATATGAAACCTTAAAAGCATATTATTAATATTGATTTTTCAAAGTCAAAAGATATCACTAAAAAGTCACGACACAAATATTTAATTCTTCTCACGAAAGATTATCAGTCGAATTACAATATATAAGAATGGCTAAAGGTGGGCATTCAGTAACGTGGTCAAAGCAGAATATGCGGTAATGGTAGTAGTAGACGCAAGTCTGGTATTAAATACCCAAAAGAGTTCCCAAATGAAACTAATTTTAAAAAGTATAATGAACTTTGAGAAATGAAACAAAGATATATTTTTTCATTTATTATTATTGGTGGGTACAACAATGTGGACAGCATCAATCTAAAGATGTCAGCTAAATATTCTGCAACTTATTTCAGGTGCTAAATGCGTGCTTTATTTGTTTGTTAGTTTTCAAAGCATTTCCGCGTTGCTTTTCTGATTGGGGCTAATTTTTTTTTATTTTATTGCTTAGATGGGTGGACAAGCTCACAGCCCACCTGATGCTAAGTGGTTACTGGAGCCCATAGACATCTACAACGTAAACGCGCCACCCACCTCGAGATATAAGTTCTAAGGTCTCGAGTATAGTTACAACGGCTACCCCACCCTTCGAACCGAAACGCATTACTGCTTCACGGCGGAAATAGGCGGGGTGGTGGTACCTACCCGTGCGGACTCACAAGAGGTCCTACCCCCAGTAAGTTAAAAGTTATTTTTGACGGAAGTTGTAGGATATAGTATACCATCAACGTACAACAACTGAATCCATGATATTTCCAAAATCTGCCCCTTAGAATATTATTTGATTACGCTTTTATCTGTTTCTTTTTTATCTAAATTGAATTTTCTTTTCGTGATTTCTATCATCAATCTTCCGCATACACATACATCTTGTCAGCGTATCTTTAAAATTTAACAATACACATGAAATCCCAAAACCAATATTGTAATTCATTAGTTTTTTGTAAAATTTACCAAGCTATAAACTCTTTTAATGTTGATTTAACATTTTCACTATTTGACATCCACAAATATCACGAGTGCTAATTACATAGTTGATTGTTTAGAATGATAATACCCGTATACGTCTCGTATATAAATACTCTCTGCGTAATAATGTGCTTTGCGACATAAATAGCTGAGAAGGAATTTAAAATCGCGGGCCCAATAGGTCTAACCATTGGACTGTCGTCATTACGGATCCTCCCGATCCATTACCGATATTTTTAGGTACCTCAAGCACCGATCACCGTCCTCGCCGAACCCGTCGCTTGTAACCAACGGCTCCACGAGTAAATTAACCCATAGACACAGACACAAACCACACAGCCATAACCCATAGACAGTTTCTCGCCGGATCTTCTCAGTGGGTCGCGTTTCCGATCCGGTGGTAGATTCTGCAAAGCACTACACTTTCTAGGACCACTGTTAGCAACACTCCCAGTTTGAGCCACGTGAGCTCACCTAAACGTCAAGGAGAAGCTGAAATAGCCTCTCAAGGCTATCAGCATAGGTAGGGAAAAAAATGGACTGTAGGTGGCTTCGAAACTATGGAGAAAGATAGTAGCTTTGTCCAAGACCATAAACAGGTTTAAATTATTAAAAGAATATACACGTAGTTGATATGTTTTTATGAAGAACTTGTCTATACCTAGTCAGGTCATAAATTCTGTCACATGTTTAATGTAAAATAATTGAAACAAGTTTATTCATTATGTAACCATTCATATACCAAAATGAACTTGACAAAACATAGATTCTTATGACACTAAAGTTTATTCAAAATGACCTCCGTGATTTTGAATACAGGCCTTCAATCTGCGCGGCCAGTCGTCTATCGCAGCACGAACGAGGTCCATGTCAATATCGGCGGCTGCCTTAATCAAGGATGTCTTGAGTGACTCCAAATTGGGATGAGGCTTTGAGCACGCCTTTTCCTCCAAGTGTTGCCATATCTTGTAATCTAACGGATTCAAATCTGGACTGGAGGAGGGCCAGTCTTCGTGCCGGATGAAGTCGATTTCACGCGCCGCCAGCCAGTCTTGTGTGCTCTTCGCTCTATGAGCTGGCGCCGAATCTTGTTGGAATACCCAGTGCCTGTTATTGAACATGGTATGAGAAACAGGTTCCACAAGGTTAGTCAGGATTGTATTTTGATACACAACTGCATTCGTTTTTACACCTTTCTCACAAAAATGTACCTCTGTTAAGCCCCAATAAGAAACTCCCAACCATACCATGAGCGAGGATGGAAAATGACCTCGTTGGACACGCGGAATATGGTTGCTCGCTTCTTCACTACTGTGTGCGTACACCTTATCATTTTGTTTGTTGTTGCTCTCTTCTACGGTAAAATTTTTTTCATCCGAAAAAAGAATTTCCCGATATTTTTTTCCCGCGTACCGCTTCAACAAAGCGCGACATCTCTTCAGTCTCAGGTCCATTAGACGAGCATTCAAACGATGCCCTGTTTTTCTTCGATATGCCCGAAGCCCTAAGTCTTCATTTAACACCCTTTTCACCGTGGTTCTGCTTAACCCCATCTGAAGGGCCACTAGTTTCTGCTTACGTTTGGGATTTCTTTGAATTCGCGCCTTCATAGCTTTTATCACTGCTGGAGTCCAACAGACCGAGGGCGACCACTTCTTGACCTGTCATCTACACTAGAGTCTTCATTGTATCGTTTGATGGTACGATAAACGAATCTTTTGGTTATGACCTGACTAGTTATATTAATACGTGAAGCAAAAACTTTGTACGCCTTTTACGAAAATTGCTTGGATAGATGAGAATGAAGTTTCCCACACTTATAGGGAATATAGAGGAGTGCAGAAAGTTATTTTTTTTTTAATTATACATAAAGAATACATTGAATCAATAACAACAAAACATTACTCACACTACCATGTATTTGACACTCACACGCATATGCATATTTTGTTGTTTATTGTTAGTCTGTAGTCAAATTGAGAACAGATTATGATTGTATGTCTTTATATTATTTGTCTATAGTGTAGCCTTGGCGAAATCTATCATTATAGAATAATATTAATAGAGGAACGATGATTATAGAAATGTGACAATAGAACCATAATAATGTTCAAACTTATGATTTAAATGAATTGTGGTCGAGTTTCGACCACTGGGCGATTAGTGCTATGAAGGAACTATACTGAGACCTTAGAACTGATATCTCAAGGTGGGTGGCGCATTTACGTCGTACATGTCTATGGACTCCAGTAACCACTTAGCACCAGGTGGGTTGTGAGCTCGTCCACCCAACTAAGCAATAAAAAAAAGATCAAACCGAATAAATTTACAAATCTGCTTAATTGCTTGTGCACAGGTACACACTTGTAGGTACATACTGGTAGGCAGTGGCTTAGCTCTGCCCCTGGCATTCCTGAAGCCCATGGGCGACGGTAACCACTCACCATCAGGGCCACCATCAGGTGGGCCATATGCTCGTCTGCCTACAAGGGCAATAAAAAGCTATTAAAAAAGGTTGGTAGGTTGCGCTATCCTGCCTATTTTTACCGCGAAACACACGTTCCGGTTTTAAAAAATGAGACAGCTACTATATAAGTGTAACTTCGACGAGATATCTGAAAGTGGGAAACAGCATTCAGGTACTGATATTGAACACGAGGTGGACCTTGAGCACGCGTTCTCCCATATAAACGAATAAAAAAAAACTAGTAACACTCGGGTACTGGCCGCGGTATAGCTATTACATAGCATTTTTTATCTAATTATGCAATTATAATTACACATTAATAATTTAATATTAAAACAATAATAACAAAATAAGACCACGCCACCATATTTATAAACATTAACAAAAGCAAAACATTAACTGTCCCCTTCACACTCATAAGCTAGACCGCGCGAGAGAGAGATTGACGGGCTTTTCATGATGCGCATGCAGTGCGACGTCACGGCGCGCTCTTATTCACAAATACTACACTACACAAGCGTAACGTGTTGAACGCGAGCTACATGGTAGGCGGAGTGGGGGTGTTAGGTTTTATTTTCGTTACGGAATTTCTTGATTCGGTCGCCGCGCTCAAAGACCGCGATAAAAGCTACGCAATAGCTAAACAAGCACTCCTTGAAATAAAAAGAATGTTTTTTTCGCGACCCACTGAGAAGATCCGGCTTGAAGCTCAGTGGGCTGTGTTTATGGGTTAGTTCGCTCGTCCAACTCTTCTTCGTAATTGACGATTTCGACGAGAACGGTGACCGGTGCTTTTAGGCCTCTGAAGAGAGTGAATGCAGAGAATCCGACAAGACATAAATTAAGGGTCCGAGATAAAAAGTAATATTGGGATTGTGAATACTAGATTCTAGTCCATAAAAACGATCGATTTGGCGGCTCAAATCGTACGAGGCCGGCCTAAGGGGTGCGCGAGGTATGTGGGACTCTACGATCAGCAGATATTATGAAGGGACCTAATATCTGCAGGATATATGGATGTTTTTAGGGGCCTGCCCACCAAAAGACACCCCTTGCGCTTTCTTATCTTAGTCCGATCGAAGTCCGGCGATCACAGCCACGACAGCAACGCGGACCATAGCCGCTGATGCGTCGTCCCAACTGACGGTAGCATGTGAGGTAGCTTCAACCCCCTCAGTTCTCCTCGTCACAGGCAGGAGACTGCTTCCTCACAGTGGCCGAAGTTAGACATCATCCCATTTACTAAAACAAATCGCCTTATTCACATCCTCCCAAGCAAGCACCTTTTGAAATCGGAATGATTACACAAAAGTTGGACCGTGAATGTCTAGCTTTATAATCTAGTGGTCAGTGCGGCAGTAAAATGAAGTTTTAGTCGCGAAACAATCCCGCGATCACGCTGCACGTGATTATTCGATCGCTCTGAGCGGTGCGCGAGTTATTAAAAAAGAACTTGAAAAAATTGTGGACAAACTTCAATTATTGTATTGGAGTGACAAAAAAAGAGTTTAAATAATTATTTATTTTAATATTTTAATTAACGTTACGCGAAAAATCGCATCGGTTGTGTTTTATTGAATACGTCATTTGGTAATTCTTGCAGTGTTTTTTTAGTGTACTAGATGAATTGCACAGTATAATAAACATTTTCTTCGATGAATTGTTTATCACGCGTCGCTCAGCCGCTTCTTGCTTGTCCCTCGATCGCGACGGTGACACGTTCGAGACAGTTTTAAAATCAATCTTAACTGGTTTCAAGTGAAATATTCTATGTTACGTAAAGTCGAATGATGATCAAGTTCGTCTGTTCTGCGCGTTTTTAGAAATCAAACTATCATTCACCACATTTGTATCATAAGGGTTTAGAAGGGTATTTTCTACCGGAGTCGCTGATCTGTTGAAATGGCGACGATATCCAATTAATGGCTGTTGGTTTTTTTTTTTTTTCGTAATTCCCAGCAATATATTTCGTTTATTTTTGGGCACGTGTGATTAGTAAATTTAAATGCGGACTCGACTTGGAAAAACCTTGTCAAAATAAAACGTAATTCGAACATAAATATAAATTCGCAGGCGGGTTCAAGCGCTTGTGGTCTTTGACTTTTTTTCTTTTCTTTAATTTGGATCTGCAGTTGAGCTTGGCGCGGTTGATATACGAAGACGGGCTGGTGTTAAGTGGTGACCAGAGCTTTAAGATGAATGTCGCCACACAGCTGGACACGTGAACATTATTGAACTATATTGTTTAGCAGCTCTCTATATCGGAATGCAGGAGAAATTTCTTCATGTTTATGAACTTTTTTTTTCTTAGATGGGCGGACGAGCTCACAGCCCAGTGGTGTTAAGTGGTTACTGGAGCACATAGACATCTACGACGTAAATGCGCCACTCACCTTGAGATATGAGTTCTAAAGTCTCAGTATAATTACAATGGCTGCCTCATTCTTCAAACCGAAACGCATTACTGCTTTACGGCAAAAATAGGTGGTGCGGACTCACAAGAAGACCTACCATCAGTAAAACAGAAAATTAAAATTTTAGTATAATTTTAATATAAAAAAAGATAAAACAAAATCGGTAATGGTAATTTCAAATGTACTTAATTTAAACAAAGTGAAAATCATGCTTAAACAGCACGAATTCAATTTCATCTCTTTTATTTAATTACGAGGCTCCAGTTCGAGATATCAGCGCGAAGTTATTTAAAGATTGTATTCTCATCGGTACTTGATACGTATGCAAATTTACGTCTTAAACTCTATGAAAATGACGTTCAAAGATTCTCTCAGATACAAACGTATGAAGCTATTAAAATCACGTTATAAAAAAGATAAGCACAATAAGTTTGGCTTTACCGGTCCATCTTGGGACTTTTTTGGCGCCGACGGTGGAGATAACACAGTTTGACATTTAACAGGCATGTTTTCATGACATTTGAGTTGACATAAAATTATTTATTTGATGCTACTGATCCCAGTGCGCCAATGTCCTCTATACACTTAGGGCATTAAAATACCATTTGGAGACCGTGTATTTTGTTCAGATTTTTTTTATTGCTCAGATGTGTAGACGAGCACACAGCCCACCTGATGTTAAGTGGTTACTGGAGCCCATAGAAATCTACAACGTAAATGCGCCACCCACCTTGAGATATAAGTTCTAAGGTCTCAGTATAGTTACAACGGCTGCCTCACCCTTTAAACCGAAACGCATTACTGCTACCCGTCCAGACTCACAAGAGGTCCTACCATCAGTAATTACGCAAATTATAATTTTGCGGGTTTGATTTTATTACACGATGTTATTCCTTCACCGTGGAAGTCAATCGTGAACATTTGCTAAGTACGTATTTCATTAGAAAAATTATATTATAATATTTCTGGTACACGAAAGCTGTAGGCAGAGGTTTGACTTTGTCGCTAGCATTGGTGAAGTCCACGAAACGAGGGTAACCACTCGCCATCAGGTGGGCCGTAAGCTCATTACCCTATAAGGACTGTAAAAATAATTCACAAGAAAACGTTAGCTTGGGGCGAGAAGGGGAAAAATATCTTATTTTTATTACTTCCTATTCCGTATCTAAGTTGATTTTTAAAAATCCGAAACACCTCGATTCTTTAAAAACTTAACTATTAATGGCCACTAGTCAAGCTAGTGTTCTGATAAAGTTAATCCAACCGGAAGAATTATCTCTGTATCGATGCTATAATTAGACTATCGATAATTTAAATCGAATTCCAAAACTAATCGCGTTTTGTTTGCAACGGGGGCCATTTTTAGGTTTGTCACGAAAATATCGTCTGACAGAACGAATACAACGTTTGTAAAAATCTATCTAATATATAAAATTCTCGTGTCACAATGTTCGTTCCCATCCATACTCCTCCGAAACCGCTTGACCGATTCTCATGAAATTTTTTATGCATATTCAATAAGCCTGAGAATCGGCTACTATCTATTTTTCATACCCCTAAGTGATTAGGGTTGTCCACCCCTAACATATTTTTTTTATTTGGACATTTTTTATTGTTATAATGAGGTATTATGTGGTTGAATGAGATTTTGTTATTTTTATTATATATTCCCTCATCATTCACAGCACTACATACCTCTTTCACTCATTTACCACATCCTTACATACTTACAATAGGTTAGTTTTTTTTTACACTAGAAATTTCCTAGAAATCTTATATATGGCAAAACAATGTTTGCCGGGTCAGCTAGTCTCTATATACTTATAAAATGAATTGCTGTTCGCTAAAACTCGAGAACGTCTAGACCGATTTGGCTAAATTTGGTCTTGAATTATTTGTGGAAGTCCAGAGAAACTTTAAAAAGTAGATAAATATGAAAATGCTCGGAATTAAATAAAAATAACAATTTTGTTTTTCCTTTGATGTGTCCTCCGTCGGACGGATTCCTTTTGTTTGTTTTAAGTTTATTTTATACAAAAGTTTAAGTCTTTTATTTATCGATTGAGGCACCACGAAATCTGCCGGGTCAGTTAGTTCTCAAATATATATTTTTAGGTTAGAGTTTAGAGGTTATTTGGTTTAAATGACATTTCACTTAACACGCGTCATTTATCTTTGTAATTAGAGGTCCGTTTGATTTGGTATTAGCATCGATGTTTCGATATTTTTTAATTGAACCTCAATTAAGTTTATTCCATTCAAATAGCTGAAGAAGTTTTTTTTTGTTATGATATTTTTTCCAGACTTAAATTTTTGAATGGCTCGCCGGTAAAGTTGTTAGAATGTCGCTTAAACCAAGTATCCTTTCACCTTTCGAATATAAAGTATACACACACGTCCTTACGGATCCATCAGATCCAATAAACTTTGCATGAGACGCCTTCAGCTCTAACACTAGGAGTAGGGACCCGGTAACCGTACTCGTCGAACTCGGCAAAGAGTTCGACGTGCAACCTAATCTAAACATCAGCCCGCTGGATCAACCGGATCTTCTCAGCGGGTCGCGATTCCGATCCGGCAGTAGATTCATTCGCGAAGCAGCCACTCTTGATTTGTTAGGTCCCCTTTGCAGGCGCTCGGGCAGCTGTTTGCAAATCCCACCCCTCCTGGCTGAGCCCTTGCTCGCCCACCTGCCATAACCAGCATTTTCGTCGTTGGAAGTCGTGTCAAATTCCTTGTTGCACTAAATGCCGGAACAATCCTACTGTCTCTCTCTCTCTCTCTCTGTTCTTTCTATCTCTCTTCTTCTCTCCCTCTCTCGGTATTAAATGAAGTACAAAGTTCACCGCGACGTGTAACCACATCGCGACAGAATCACAATACCAGCTCGTGCGGGCTTACAATTTGCATTAATAGTCGCGCAACCCGATAAAGCCTTGCGGTTGCGAAGTTATTAAGCGAAGTTTATTATAATATCCTTTGTTAAAGAAATACTCGTAGTTCGTGAGCACGTGTTAGATATTTTATATTGTATTGTTTTTTTTATTGCTTAAATGCGTGGACGATCTCACAGCCCAACTGTTGTTAAGTGGTTACTGGAGCCCATGGACATCTACAACGTAAATGCGCCACCCACCTTGAGATATGAGTTCTAAGGTCTCAGGTATAGTTACAACGGCTGCCCTACCTTTCAAACCGAAACGCATTACTGCTTCACGGCAGAAATAGGCAGCGTGGTGGTAAATACGTGTGCGTACTCACAACACGTTCTACCACCAGTAATTACGCAAATTAAAGTTTTGTGGGTTTAACTTTTATTACACGATGTTATTCCTTCACCGTGGAAGTCAATCGTGAACATTTGTTAAGTACGTATTTCATTAGAAAAATTGGTACCCGCCTGCGGGATTCGAACACCGGTGCATCGCTAGATACGAATGCACCGGACGTCTTATCCTTTAGTTAGGCAATGACGACTTCAAAATTCTATCGACTCCATTGAATATGTTCTCCGGTAAAAAGAAAAAGACGGATAATTAAAGTTGTTCATGTTAATAATGACATATTTTCACAAATGACAATTTTCATTTTAAGTGTGCGATAAACGTAAAATAATGTCTTTTCGTGACTAAACGCGTCTGGCCTAACAGATAATAAATAACTTTGCTACTGTATAATAGTGGTGTTTGAGAAATAAAACAAATGACTGAAGCAATGCGCGGCATGATGAAGGAATGGATAGCCCAGAATATGACATTCGACTATCTCGCCTAGTGTTGAACGTCTTGTAAGTCCGTACGGGTAGGTACCCATAACCCTGCCTATTTCTGCCGTGAAGCAGTAATGCGGTTCGGTTTGAAGGTTGGGGCAGCCGTTGTCCTGTAAAATCCGAGACATATAACTCATCTCTCAAGATGGGTGACGCTAAATGTTGTTGATGTCTATTGGCTCCTCAGGTGAACCGTATCTCGTCTGCTTTGGAATGTAAGATGCAGATGTGTCCTTTTTTATTTATTTATAACTTCTTATACTAGAAAGTATAAAGGCGGACTTAATGCCATAGGCATTCTCTAACAGTCTACCTTAGGGGAGTGCAGAGATGAAGCTTGGTAGGTGTAGTGTGAAGGTGATATTACTTAAATTATATTCTTTAAAGCGTGAGCAAATATCCAACCCGTTATTTCAATTCAGTGTTACTTGACAATCGTTCTTTGAGATTGTCTACTTTGGGACATCAACAAAAAAATTGCAAGTTGCTTTGTTGAGTCCAAAAAGAATATGACCTTAACACTAAACATACCATACCTGGTCAAATGTACCCATTTTGAACTTTTGCATTGAAAATGGACGTATCATCTTATATTATTGCTTTTGCACATTTGACTTCATGACTATTTGCTACCAATTAATCTATAGTTATTATACTAATTTTTTTTTTGTTTATTTTGAGTAATATATGTCGTATATCGTTATCTACCCGCTATGGTAGAAATAGGTACCAGTAAGTGTTGGTATGATTAGTGTTAAATAAATCTGGTTCTAAATCAGACGTTCATTGTTTAAAAAGCGTTTTGTATGCTGACAAGAAACAATGTCGAAACTCGAAGCTCACAAGATTAAGTCATCTCTGTAAACGCCACAGCGCTATTACACAATCTAGTTTATTCTCTTTTATCTCCTCTTTATTCTTTATTGTACACACAGTTAATACAATACAATAATTGCGAAAAGTTATAAAATTGCGAGCTTAACTCAACAATTGAGCTATCTACCAGCTAGCCGTTCTTAAAGAGGGAGAGCTTCACATAAATGGGTAGAAAAGTACAATCTAATCAATTACTTATTGATACAATACACAATAACAATAATAATAAAAAAGAACACTGCTACATAATATATCAGACTATATACACACACAATAGCACACATAAACATATTCAAATTCAAATTCAATTCAATTCAAAATCATTTATTTCAACTTAGATGTCAGTATGACACACTTGTTGAATGTCAAAATATAAATAACAATGTTAACTCTACCACCGGTTCCAAAAAAAGCCA
This sequence comes from Bombyx mandarina, assembly GCF_003987935.1. The sequence goes on along the minus strand of NW_021011489.1, from coordinate 4,939,542 downwards.
CAGTCCTGAGAAGAACCGGCGAAGCAAACTCAGCGGGCTTTTTTTTTTGTTTTTTCTCAAATATTTTCTTTTTTTTTAAATAAATAAAAATATTTACAATAAAGGAAAACAAGTCAAAAAATACAATTAAAAATAATAATAATGAAAAATGAAAAGGCCAGGAGCGAACGCCTCATTCCCACGTAGTGCCATCTAGTAAATAATCGTTAACTTTATAATATGCCTTGTTGCACAAACGTTCCTTGACAGTTTTATTAAATCTATGAACAGGTAGTAGTTGAACGTTTAGTGGGATCTTGTTGAAAAGTTGTACACCCAGCCCCCCGAAAGAGTTGTTTATTTTCTTAATTCGAGCCGCCGGCAACGCAAGCCTATATACATACACGTACATATATAATGAAATATATAAGTATTTTGCAACGTAAATCCTTAAAAGCTCCACAAACCAAATAAGCTAGAGGCTATTGCCGGAATCCAATCCCGGATACTTCGTATACGGTTTAGCAGTAGGCAGGTTAGTTTCACCGCATTAATTAATCGTTCTTTCGCACCAAAACTTCTGGTGAAAGTTCTTTTTGAAACTAGTTTCTTAACGTATCGATACGATGACCTAATGAGATAGCGAGGCGAGCTTTTTTCGTGAGCTTTTAGGTCGCTTATTTTTTATCAATTACCTGAGCTTAACGGCGTCGATTATCTCGAATGGTGGATTCGAAGCTTAATCTGCATGATTACCTCCTTACCAAAATAAGCAGCCTCCTATTTTTTAAATTCATGACTACATGAGGGTTTTTTAATTGAAACGACAGGCAACAAACAGGTGAAGAGGATTTTAATCGTCTTCAATATCAGCGTTTGACTTCTGAAAATCTATACTAATATTATAAAGCTGAAGAGTTTGTTGGTTTGAACGCGCTAATCTCAGGAATTGCTGGTCCGATTTGAAAAATTATTTCAGTGTTAGATAGCCCATTTATTGAGGAAGGCCATAGGCTATATAACATCACGTTAAAAACAATACAAGTGGAGCACCAATAAAGAAGGTTTCAAAATAGGGGTTTAAATAGCTCCTTAACATTCTGTAATTCAAAAATATCTTCACTTTCTACGTAAATGAAGTGGGGGGTAAAATTTAACGCTATGCCAAAGTAAGTATTCCACGCGGATGGAGTCGCGGGCAAAAGCTAGTAACCATCGTATAAACTCGTACTCAACTCGATGTTTCCTGATAACTGTACACACACACACACACACACACGCACGCACACGCACACGCACACACACACACACACACACACACACCACGTATTTTATTGGAGCAATTGCTGCCCTGCTTTCGAATGTAGACTGCATGAATACTTCACCCAGAACCGTAGAAATAATAAATAATAAAAAAAAATATTTGCAGCAGAAATAGACAAACCTGTGGCATCTGACTGTACAGGCTAGACTCTATCCCAAAAAAACAATAGCCAGGTTTTCCGCTTACTCCGCCAATTGGAGAGCAATACCTCAATACAGTCTGAAGTCGTCATGGCCTAAAGGATAAGCAGCCCGGTGCATTCGTATGCGACTGTACCGGTGTTCGAATCCCGCCGGCAGGTACCAATTTTTCTAAACAAATACCTGCCTTCCAGAATGAAGGAAGAACATCGCGTAATATCAATCAAACCTGCAAAAGATTTTAATTTGCGTAATTACGGGTGGTAAGGCATCTTGTAAGTCTTTCGGTAGGCAGCGGCTTGGCTTTGCCCCTGGCATTGCCGAGATCCATGAGCGACGGTAGCCACTCACCACCAGATGGGCGGTAAGCTCGTCTGCCTACACGAACAACAATAAAAAACAAGTCCGCATGGATGGGTAAGTGTTTCGGTTTGAAGGGCGGGACAGCCATCGTACTGAGACTTTAGAACTCATGTCCTAGTTCGGTGGCGGCATCAACGTGGTTGATGTCTATGGGCTCTGGTAACCACTTAACAGCAGGTGGACCGTGAGTTTATTGACCCGTCTACAGAATAAAAAGAAACAAAACATATTATTTTTGGTACTATACCAGCCCTATTGATGCCCCAAGTTTAACTTTATTTTTTATTTATGTTTTCCGTACACGGAGGCTTCCACACATCCACCTCATCATCTTCATTTCAGCAACTATGCACGCTCCTTTTGTATTACTGTCCATGTTTCGCTGCCATACATAAGAGCAGGCCTTATTATGGTCTTATAGATTATATCGCGATCTAAAACTTATATAACCCTTCCTATCTTGGCTGATTCGATGACGTAGTAGCAATGTATCTCCAACTGTCAGGCTCAGGCCCATGGGTTTGATTACCACCACGCCTAAACATTCTTGTGACGAAATCATTTGTATGCACTGAATGTGGGTGTTTAATATTTGTATTACTGAATGTAGTTTAAAACATATTTAAATACAGATATCAGTCCCCGATGCGCATAGTACAGTGAATAGGTTTTTTTTCCTACCTTAGCTGATAGCCTTGAGAAGCTGTTTCAGCGTAACCTTAACTAGTAGGTGAGCTCACGGGGCTCAAACCTGACGACGTTGCTAACACGAACCCTAGCAAGAGCCGTGCTTCGCAGAATCTACCACCGGATCGGAAACGCGTCCCGAGAAACTCAGTGGAGTGAATAGTAATTTCGGGGCATGATTATTAAAAATAACACTTTAAAAAAGAACGGCCGCAGCAAATTTATTTGGATGTCACCGCGTGTATGCATCTCCTTTGTTGCTCCTATGTTGTTGTTCGGAATATGAAAACTTATCTGGTAAATAAACAATAGTTTAAAAAAACTAACAAAATACGTTTGTTATAGAAAATCCAACTAAAAAATTGAAAATAAATTTTAATAAATTTGAATTAAAAAAAGTGTAAGAAGAAATGATTTTATTGTAAAAAAACCGTGGGGGCTTCTCAGAATATTATCAAAATAACCCTTCCACTCATATCTGTTCATAAAATATTTATAACTACTGATACCATGTATTTTGTTAGTTTTTTTAAGCTATTATTAATTTTTCATTTTTTAGTTGAATTTAAATTTTTTCAATATATTTTTTTCAAAATTGTATTTAAATTTTTAACTGTCGTCGGTCCTTTATAAGTATACCCAATTTCGAGTTAATCCGACGTTTTGAAGGGGGCAAAATCATGTTCAAAGATTCCGTTACAAACATACATACGTCTGAAGCTAATAAAAGCGTATTAATATCGCTAGTCCGATTCAAGTTTTTGACTGATACTGTGCTGAATTCTTTTTTTTATTGCACCCAAATACAATTAAAATCAGTTGCAGTTCGGAACATAATTTGTATACAGTTATTCCTATATTTGCCCTTAACATTGTATTTTCAATTCTCGTCCCTAACTTACTTCCAATACGTCTCCTGAAGAAGATTCTTTACACTCCAAATATTGCATACATATGATTTAAAAACTCATTAACACGTACCAAAATACTTTTCCTTGACCCATGCATCAGCTCGCTGAGTTTCTCGCCGGATCTTCTCAGCGGGTCGCGATTCCGATCCAGTAGTAGATTCATTCGCGAAGCAGTTGCTCTTGAGTTGTTAGGTCTCCTTCGGAGGCGCTCGGGCAGCTGTTAGCAGATCCCAGCCCTCCTGGCTGAGCCTTTGCTCGCTCACCTGTCCTGGTGAAACTGCATAGGCCTCCGGGCCACTATTAATCATGCAATCATAAAAAAAAAACTTTTCCTTGAAAAAAATCTTAAATTGGCAGCACGCTCCAAAGAAAATACCAAATTTATCGAAAAAAAATACGCACAATTGTACGTATAATTACGCAATTCAGTGACTTAACAAAACAAGGCTATAGTAAAACGATCTTAGCCCTACTCCAGCAGAGAACGATCGCTGACGGACAACACATATACTTAGCGAGGGCGGCAGAAGCAAAGCATTTCATTCGCGTTCGCAGAGCAGACGTTTGCAGCACGACAAAATAAATAATAAGCCGTAACATAAAGCGATAAGGGTTAAAATAGCACCGCGCTCGGAGATGAACGGACATTACCATGTTTTAAATGCATCAAGAATTTTGACTGTAACATTGTTTCCATATCAGTGAAGTTTAGTGGTTCTTTTGAAAAAAAAAAATATACATTTATTTTTTTAATTGAGAAAAAATGGTGGTCAAAATTGCAAGAGTTCCCTTCGAAGAGGCCCTTAATATGACAGGTAAGTTTTTTTTTTTCTTTTTTTTTTCTAAACAATATCCTAATTATCTGCGTGTAATTTATTCATCTGTGCCGATGCACTTATAATGTGACGTGAGTTTATTTACAAAAAATTATGTTAATTCGCAGATTTTTGTTTTCATAATGTTTTCGTGGAATTCGTTTACTGACGCCTTTGCTTGTCCGATGATATTCTATTCATAAATTATGGAATTGTATTTAATTATTTACATATCGCACCTTTAGAATTATAAAGACCCAACTAAAAAAATGTGTTTTTTGGAAAACATCCATTAAAGTTCTGAACCCGAAAAAACGTAGAGGAAGGGGACAGAGTGAAAGAGACAGATAGATAGCTTTGTCCTTTTATAAGATACTTAAGGTCATTTGATTACTAAAAGTCGCTGAAAAGGATCGTTCTAGGTCAATTTTTGAATTAAAGACGAAATCCAAATATTTCAAAATGAGTCTATAATTTTAAAGGTGCGATATGTACTTAATTTAAATACAGCATACAACAATTAATGAGCATCGTAAATGCTTGCCAAGTACGGGTCGGGTCTGAAGCGAGTCATATATTTAAAAAATAATTAAAAACATGTTTGTTATTAATGTGTATTTAAAGCTAAACTACAAAAAAAAAAGATGCTGGTGTCGTGGGACACCAGATAGGAACGAAGTTCCTTATTATAAAAATATTAATTTGAAGTTCTATTCGAGGTATAAAGAAAATAACTATTTTTTACTATGATTTTTTTATTGATAAAAAAAAAGATATTACAAAACAAATGATAATACACTAAAAACAATAATCATCGAAATCGGTTGGCGTGATATTGAGTTATTCATCTATTTGTCGCGCACGTACTTAATGCAAATTTAAGGCTTATATGGTTTTCTCATGGATACCATTATCAGAACTGGACTAAATTAAAATAAGACCACACGGAAAGCGTCAGCTGTCTAATAAAAAAGAATCATCAAAATCGATTCACCTAGTCAAAAGTTATGAGGTAACAAACATAAAATCTTACGTTACGGACGTTTTTTCCCGGTTAGGGTATCGTATCATCCCTTATGGAACTTCGTTCCAAAAACAGTAGGCTTCTGTTTAATTTAGCTATAAGTTCCAATTCAACTTAATCTATATCACTCCATAAAGGCCAACCCACCTCCTGCCATAAATGAGTGCTAACTCAAAAAATAGAAATCCTTTATTATGCAATTGTTACTTCGGCAATCCCAGAAGATAGGCAGCGTTATTTACGACAGAGAACTAACCTGCTCATATTAAATAAATAAAATAACCATAATCGACAACTTTGACAATAATAATGTTGACTTTTAATCACTTATTTTTGATAGTTCGCGCTAGGAGACACTAAGCTTAGGCTAGCTGTTTCAATAGACCTCATTCCGTTAAATAATATGTAAATAGCTTAAGCCGGATGTGAATGGACCGTTATCGAAAATGAAGACAAAATAATTACGATATATATATAGTAGAAAACACATGTATTTTGTAAGGCACATATTTGCGTGCTAAATTTGAATCAGGTGATGGTTTAGATGTTACCCGCGTCACGAGGTGCGTGCAAAAAAACAGTAGTGTTTTGAACTGTAGCTGCCGTTGCCTATTTCAGCAGCAAAGCAATCGTGCGTCCTCTTACATGGAATAATTGATTCTTGAGCATTTGTATCAAGCAGTGCAACGATGTTCGAATCCCGCAGGCGGGTGCCAATTTTTCTAATGAAATACGTACTTAACAAATGTTCACGATTAACTTCCACGGTGAAGGAATAACATCATATAATACCGCCGAACCCGTCGCTTGCGATGAAGGGCTCGGCATTACTGCTTCACGGTAGAAATAGGCAGGGTGGTGGTATCTACCTGTGCGGACTCACAAGAAGTCCTACCACCAATAATTACGCAAATTATAACTTTTCGGGTTTGATTTTTATTACACGATGTTATTCCTTCACCGTGAAAGTGGACATTTGTTAAGTACGTATTTCATCAGAAAAATTGGTACCAGCCTGTGGGATTCGAACACCGTTGCATCGCTAGATACGAATGCACCGAACGCCTCATCTTTTAGACCACTTCGACCTCAAAATGGAAATAAGAAATTTTTATCGCATCTTTTACATAATATTTCTCAATACAAGCATGTCCTTATTAACAATCTCGACTATTCTCGACTAACCATTTGTGGACACATGACGTACATATTACATTATTTCACTATTATGTAATACAATTTTGATATTATAATAATTACTAACAAAAATAATTGAGAGCGCTGGTTGGATGTGGTAATGGCGAATAATGAAATTTGATATCCAACTGGGAAGAGGATGTGGAGAAGAATCACCTCTGAAGGATGCCGAAGACCGAGCAAAGTGGAGGAGTTTAAGTAGGAAAGCTAACCCTGGTATTAGACTGGGAAAACGCTAGGAAGAAGAATAATAACCGGGAAAAATCACGCACGGTCATCCGGTCCCAATTTAGGATTCACTGCTTTTTTTTCTTTTCCTACTTATGCTGATAGCCTTGAGAGGCTATTTCAGCTTCTCCTTGACGTTCAGGTGAGCTCACAGGGCTCAAACTGGGAGTGTTGCTAACACTGGCCCTAGCAACTGCAGTGCTTCGCAAAATCTACCACCGGATCGGAAACGCAACCCACTGAGAAGATCCGGTGAGAAACTCAGTGGGCTGTGTCTGAGGGTTAATTTACTCGTCGAGCCCTTCGTCGCAAGCGACGGATTCGACGAAGACGATGACCGGACTCCCTGCGTTATGGGCATCAGAGACTAATAAACATGCTTATATACGTTAAAATATATACATATATAGATAATAAAAACCCAGACATAGAGCGAACAAATCTGTTCATCACACAGTTTTTTCCTGATGTGGGAATCGAACCCACGACCCTTGGCGCAACAGTCAGGGCCACTAACTACTGCTCCACCGAGCCAGTCATATTATATATAACAGAAACGAAATCACAACAATAGGCATAGTCCACTTGCTTCTTAATTATCATGACAATTTATAGAAACCAGTTTCTTAATTGTCTTAATTTAATAAACTTTAAAAACCAATTAAATTGGTTTTCATTAATAAAAACAATATTGAATTTTGCTTTCATTTGACTTTGTTTTTTGATCGTCTCTATTGGCAGGTCGCAACCCCGTGCAATATGAAATCTAATCTAATATATGAGACATTCGCCCGCTAAGTTTCCCGTCGGATTTTCTCAGCGGGTCGAGATTTTGACCCGGTAGCGAAGCAGCTGCCCTTGAGCTCTTAGGTGTCCAAGAATACAACAGCAACTTCAACCTCGTGTCTCAAGATAGGAGCCTCCATGCGCGTTGTGATGTCCAAGGACTCCGGGAACCGCTTAGCAACGAGTCGTGAGCTCGTTCATCCGGCTATGGAATTAATAGGATATTGTAATTTGTACTCCTAGGACCTCTCTCCTTGCATCAATAATCCTCAATGCTGAGGGTCGTGGCCTCATGAGGCTTTCTTGTGAAAATACACATGGTGGGGTCCCGCGTCCTTCCATGGTAGTGCTTTTGGAAGAGATCTAGTTCTTGAAGGCCGCTGAAGCCTAATTTGAGTCCGGTTAATTAATCCTAGGACTATATGGCAGTAAGGTTTCATAAAGTTTTCCACTGCACTCGTTCAACATCTGAGCTATTCTGAAGTTCTCGTGGCCTAAAAGGATAAGTCGCCTGGTGCATTCGTGTGTAGCTATGCACCGGTGTTCGAATCCCGCAGGCGGGTACCAATTTTTCTAATGAAATACGTACTTAACAAATGTTCACGATTGATTTCCGCGATGAAGGAATAACAACATCGTGTAATAAAAATCAAACCCGCCAAATTATAATTTGCGTAATTACTGGTGGTAGGTCTTCTTGTGAGCCCACGCGGGTTGGTACCACCACCCTGCCTATTTATGCCGTGAAGCTGTAACGAGTTTCGGTTTGAAGAGCGGGGTCGCCGTTGTACTGTTAAAGCTGAGAACTCATATCTTAAGTTAAGTGGCGGCATTTACGTTGTAGATGTCTATGGGCTTCGATAACCGCTTAACATCAGGTGGGCTGTGAGCTCGTCCATTTTTTTTATTATTTCTTGGATGGGTGGACGAGCTCACAGCCCACCTGGTGTTAAGTGGTTACTGGAGCTCATAGACATCCACAACGTAAATGCGCCACCCACCTTAAGATACAAGTTCTAAGGTCTCAAGTACAGTTACAACGGCTGCCCCACCCTTCAAACCGAAACGCATTACTGCTTCACGGCAGAAATAGGCAGGGTGGTGGTACCCACCCGCGCGGACTCACAAGTGGTCCTACCACCAGTAAAGATCTATCTAAGCAATGAAAAATAAAAGTTATGCCGCTGTTTACCCATGTAAAGAAATTTAAAAATACGTCTCGATAAGAAGTGCAATTAAATTTACATTATCAACGGAAACCTCAATGTACTTACCTACGTCTTAATACGAAAATACAGTTGGAACTGGTATTACGATAATTATTAAACAATCGAAAGTTTTAGCGTCCCTTTTTAGCGTCAATTAACTTATTATGATAAGAAAGAGACAGCCGAGATGCCGATGTGCGAGATCCGCGGCAAACCAACCTGACCGCTTCTGGAATTCTGATGCAACCACCAACAGGCCTAGGCGCAATAGAATTAATTAACAGAACAGGGCTCTCAGTGAAAAACAAAGACATTTTGATTATCACGAAATATAAATTAACATTTTTTTTATTGCTTAAATGGATGGACGAGCCCATAGATATCTACAACGTAAATGCCACCACCCACCTTGAGACATGATTTGGAAGATCTCACTTTTAACATTACAACGGCTGCCCCACCCTTCAAACCGAAATGGCTTCACGACAGAAATAGGTAGGATGGTGGTACCTACCCGTGCGGACTCACAAGACATCCTACCACCAGTAACGATATAAATTTACATGACACGATTAAAAATACTTCAACGATTTTTTATTTTTATTTTTTATTGCTTAGATGGGTGGACGAGCTCACAGCCCACCTGATGTTAAGTGGTTACTGGAGCCCATAGACATCTACAACGTAAATGCGCCATCCACCTCGAGATATAAGTTCTAAAGTCTCAGTATAGTTACAACGGCTACCCCACCCTTCGAACCGAGACGCATTACTACTTACTTCACGGCGGAAATAGGCGGGGTGGTGGTACCTACCCGTACGGACTCCCAAGAGGTCCTACCACCATCTCGCTACTACTATTTTACAATAGCCGATATTTCGTATAATAGACAGGTATTGTGTTCGCGAACAACCGCGCACGTTGTCGGACACCAAATATGACAAAGGCGGGGGATTAAGCCCGGGTTAAATTGAGGACCATTAAGGCTTCTTAAGGCCGTGCTTAAATTCTCTGACAGCCCTACGAATGGTGTAGGGACGTGCTAAAAATAGCGTTCGAGCGTTGTGGTATGGATGGGTCAACGAACAGACGGTCGGAGTTACATGATGTGAAGTGTGAAATTGCAATAACAATATACAGTCTTGCATAGGTATATAGAAGCGAAGATTGGTAATCGCACCGCAATTGTTACTGTGAGATCACGAGATAAGTGTATAGAAAACAATAAATACATGTTTAACATGTAAAAATGGGCAATATTTTACAATATAAAATTTAAAACAAATGTTGCGTCCAAAAATCCTGCGCGCGACTGTAGTATACTGGACCTTCTCAGCGGGTCACGATTCCGATCCGGTAGTAGATTCATTCGCGAAGCAGTTGCTCTTGAGTTCTTCAGTCTTCTTCGGAGGCACTCGGACAGCTGTTTGCAAATCCCACCTCTCCTGGCTGAGCCTTTACTCTCCCACTTGTCCTGGTGAACTGGAAAGGCCTCCAGGCCACCAATAATCCTTCAATCATTAAAAAAAAGACTAAAGTATACGTAATTATATGTGTAGTCTTTCGCTACAATTTTCATTAAAAAAACAGTAAACGGGCTATATAAATCTATTTCTTTTAATATATACAAGATACTTAAATTTAACACATTCTTTTTTTTTCATATACAAACTATTTATATTGATTCGTAAAAATTCTGCTTAGCAGAATCACAACCTATGAATAATAAATGCGATGCCATCTATTGTCAAATGTACTTTATAAAAAAAAACATATTAAATCTTTAAATACTATGCTGAAATTTTGCTTACAGGCTTATAAGTTAAATGAAAATTAACATAGTTAAAATAATTTTCCCTTTATTAATCTATTTAACACTATGTTAAAATTTTAAATAGACTTTTTACTAAACTAAACACGATTAAATACAGTTTTCTCAAAGAAGGGCTATGTTAAAATGTACAAAGATAAGTCGTCGTGACCATGTCCATAAGACGTCCAGTGTTTTCGTAGCGAACTACGTGACTATACCGATGTTCAAATTCCACATATTCCCGAATTACTTTCACCATTAAGATGTAACATTGCGTTTTATAAAAAGCTGCGAAATTTTCAATTATTATAAATAAATAAATATAATAATAAGTTTTAAAAAACTAGCTGACCTCGCAGACTTCGTAGTGCCTCAATCGACAAATAAAAGACTTTTGTATAAAATAAACTTAAAACAAACAAAAGGAATCCGTCCGATGGGGAACACCTCAAAGGAAAAACAAAATTGTTTTTTTTTTAATTTAATTCCGAGCATTTTCATATTTATCTACCTTTTAACCTTCCCTGGACTTTCAGAAATAATTCAAGACCAAAATTAGCCAAATCGGTCCAGCCGTTCTCGAGTTTTAGCGAGACTAACGAACAGCAATTCATTTATATGTATATAGATTATAACAATGAAACAATAATTATACTATATACTGTGAGCTCGTCCACCCATCTAAGCAATAAAAGCCTATGTTCAGCAGTGGACAATGGACAGACTGAGATGATGATGTGATGATGACAATACATTTGAAGCTTAGACCTCGTGCCTATAACAGTCTTTCCAGCTTCATCTCCCGTAGTCTCTCTCGCCGGTAACACGCCTAGGAACGAATAGACCTGATCCCAAATTCCAAATTCATCGATGATCTAATCATTAAAGAACCTTTGCTTATCTTCAATTACAATTATTATTCAAAACATGTCATATATAGTTTGTAAACCAGTTTCTTTGATGATGTTTCGTTAATAATTTCTGTTTCTGGTGAATGAACGGTCGAGACGGACCTAGTACATACATTATTCAGTAGTTGAGAAATAAATTTATTTAACGTTAGTATTTTTTCGTGAAATAAAAATCAAATAAAGAGGGTAGCGAGCATTTTGTTACACCACCCCCAGTTAGGTTACGAATGCATCGAACCATCCATATCTCACGGCGGCCATTCCCGTCGGGATGTCTATGGACTCTGGTCACTCCATAACACCACAAGACACATCATAAGACACCATAAGACTACTACCATTGTTTGCGACATTGACTGAGGGTCCATTTTTAAAAGACTTTTAGCCAGTGCGTATGAGGTCATTTCGAGGCAAGATTGGCCTTCTTTACAGTGCGTATGAGACCTGATAAGCCTCACAAAGGACACACACACTCCCATAAAAATCTCGATATAGTCGCCTCCGGTACCGTACCGTTATTTGCATGGGTTCGTAACACCCCCTACTTTTTTATCACGGCGCATTGCTGAGGCTTGACACGCTAATTATTCTCATTTGAGACTCAATCTCTTGCCTACCACCACTCAGCGAATTCATCTACATCCTTAATCCCCAATATGGTCCAAGTGAACCACAGGGGTCCGCGAGAGACTCGACGAGGGTCTACGTTGAAGACTTAATTCTATTTTAATTATTCTAATTAATATTTCTTGACGAATTTCGGGAATATGGCAGAAATCTATCTGGAGGGTTCCACCGGAACGAGCTAAATTTTGAAAGTGGTCTATGAAAAAAAAGAACAGTCTGGGAACCTCTAGTCTACAAATATTTTTTGAAGAAATCTTCTTACAAGAATATCCGTATTCGTGACCTCATTTAAACATTATCGTTGTATTTCCTCAGCTGCAGCTATACACACGTAACGGTTCCCTAATATTGACATCGAAAACAAATTCAGCACAAAAGCGACACAGCTGATCCAAACCGCAGTAACTATGTTAGAGGGTTTTTTTTTTTATTTGTTTTTTATTGCCTTTGTAGGCAGACGAGCATACGGCCCACCTGATGGTGAGTGGTTACCGTCGCCCACGGACTTCAGCAATGCCAAGGGCAGAGCCAAGCCGCTGCCTAACACAAAACACACCTCGGAGACCAAAAACGTAGCGACTTACACGACTGCACACTAAAATATACTGGACTCATTGATATAGTAAAATGAGACCAAACCCGAAGGATTTACTACTAACAATTGAAGACTTCCACTTCCCTTTAATACTGCTAGCTCAGCGAATCAAAATTAGAATATTGTCAGTTTGATAATTTCGATCAGTCTACATTCAAGTTTAATTTAAATCTTATGATATTTTCATAGAAGTAAATAGTAGATGTGTAAGCAATTAAGTTTCTTCATTTATTTCTCTACCGAAGTAAAAGTAATGGGCTTTGGAGATATATGTATTTCTAATGCATGTTCTATAGCATAAATATTTTAACAGACTCAATATACGAAGTGTCATTAGATTCATCTTATTAACCTAACCCATGCATCAGTCTAATCATCATCAGCTGAGTTTCTCGCCGGATCTTCTCAGCGGGTCGCGATTCCGATCCGGTAGTAGATTCATTCGCGAAGCAGCTGCTCTTGATTTGCTAGGTCTCCTTCGGAGGCGCTCAGGCAGCTGTTAGCAAATTCCACCCGTCCTGGCTGAGCTTTTGCTCACCCACCTGCCATGGTGAAACTGGAAAGGCCTCCGAGCCACCAGTAATCCTTCAATCCTAAAAAAAAAAGATTCATCTTAGTTGTAGGGAAGTGACGTTAAGTACTATTTATTATTCCTTATACTCGTATTGTATAATATCGAACACAGATTATATTATACATAATTAAAAGTGTAAAATCATGTAAAGTATTGCGTGATGCAAAATGCCGATTGCCTTAGAATAACTTAGTACCGCAAAAGCCAAAAACAAATTGCGCCAACAAATGTACATATTAGAGTTGGTGACACCCAAAAAAAAACTCACTTCGATAAAGCGGCACGGCATGAGAACCCTCTCATCGTGGCGGGCGGTAACTACATTCCTGATCCTGCGGACAGAATGGAAAACAGTCGACGTCGCCCAAAACACGTAATTTCGGATCCTACCGATCCACTAACGGTGCTTTAGGTACCTCAAGCACCGGTCATCGTTTCAAGGGCTCGACGAGTAACTTAACCCTCAGACACTGAGTTTCTCGCCGGATCTTCTCAGTGGGTCGCGTTTCCGATCCGGTGGTAGATTCTGTGTAACACGGCTCTTGCTGTTCGTGTTAGCTACGTCGTCAGGTTTGAGCCCCGTGAGCTCACCGACTAGTTAAGGTTACGCTGAAATAGCCTCTCAAGGCTCTCAGCTTAGGTAGAAAAAAAAAAAGGAAAAGAAAAACATATTTGTATGTAATTGAAATGTTTCAATTTAAACACGGCCAATTGAATAATCCGCTTAGTCAATATTCATCATTCAATCAGGTTTTTCGGTTAATTAATTTATTTTATAACTAGGTAATAAGAACAATTTGTAAAGCATTTTGCAACGCTTAAAGCGTTAGATCAAACTCCGATGGTTAGATGGCGTGGAGCGCGACCTCAAAAATATCGGCGTCAAGAAATGGAAGGAGAAAGCCCTGAACAGAGCAGTCTGGAGAGACATACTGGACCAGGCTAAGGCCCACCCTGGGCTGTAAGGCCTAAGATGATGATGAAAGTGTTAGATGATAGAATTGTCGCCAAATTTCAACCAAGTCTCTCTACTCCTTAGAGCAATCCTTTATGAGATCTGTAGTTAAGAATTTACGGATAGTGTAGCATGTAGCAATAGCGTCATTTGAGAAAATAATTAGCAGGCTCTTGAGATTTCCATAAAGTCGTACTATAAAATATGCCCATGATAAACTTGTTTGCAATTTTGTTTTGAACGTTCGACTATAGTTTTGCATTATTCAAAGATAACGATATGGATGTTAAAAGGTTTCTTATAACAATTTGGTTAGCGATTGAATACCGAATTTGGAATTAGTAATTTTAACGTATTTTCGTCAAAGTGAGGAGACATTGTAGAGATGGGCATGCTTATTTATATGCAACAAAAATAGCTCTGTGTAATTATTTCATTAAACATTGTTATAAAGCATTATATTTCTACAATTTCAACAATTTTTTTTTTATTGCTTAGGTGAGTGGACGAGCTCACAGCCCACCTGATGTTAAGTGGTTACTGGAGCCCATAGACATCTACAACGTAAATGCGCCACCCACCTTGAGATGTAAGTTCTAAGGTCTCAGTATAGTTACAACGGCTGCCTCACCCTTCAAACCGAAACGCATTAGTGCTTCACGGCAGAAATAGGCAAGGCGGTGGTACCTACCCGTGCGGACTCACAAGAGGTCCTACCACCAGTAATCTGTCCTACACGTTGAAAAATAGTAAAATATTGCAGAGGAATCAATGTGATTACTAATTTTATTTAATCCAAAAGATTACAAACTATAATACCACTTGTGCAGACATATCTACGAGTGAAAGGCTATATATACATAATAATATGTACATATATATTTAAAAGAATGTATGTACAGCACTCTCTAGTACCTATAACACAGGGAATCTTAATTTAGGGCCGGATGACCATGCGTGAGTTGTTCCCAGTTATTATTTATTTATAACTAGCTGACCCGGCAGACTTCGCAGTGCCTCAATCGATAAATAAAAGACCTAAACTTTTGTCTAGAATAAACTTAAAACAAACAAGGAATCCGTCCGACGGGGAACACATCAAAGGGAAAACTAAATTGTTATTTTTTATTTAATTCCGAGCATCTTCATATTTATCTACCTTTTAAACCTTCTCTGGACTTCCACAAATAATTCAAGACCAAAATTAGCCAAATCGGTCAGCCGTTCTCGAGTTTTAGCGAGACTAACGAACAGCAATTCATTTTTATATAAGTATATATAGATTATTTATATACCGCTGTCGAGAAACAGAATCCCAATAAGACCTTCCATTATAGTTGAAGAGCCTATATTTGCATGTAGCCATGTCTTCAAGGGCTGTATCTGTTTAAATAAAATTTATAGATTAACATTTTTTTTCCTTGATTATATAATTGTTAGTTTGGTAATGTACAAAAAGTCCTGGCAGGTACTGACGGCGACCTTTGAATGTCATTACGTGACCAGAAAACACAGGATACGTTCGACAGGAAAAGGTCCGTTGAATTTGACGCGCGCATTTGACAGATGACGAAGTGATGTTTTTTCCTGATTGTGAAAAACTGGTGGTAGGACCTCTTGTGAGTCTGCGCGGGGGGGTACCACCACCCTGCCTATTTCTGCCGCGAAGCAGTAATGCGTTTCGGTTTGAAGGGTGGAGCAGCCGTTGTAACTATACTGAGACCGTAGAACTCATATCTCGAATGGGGTGGCGGCATTTACGTTGTAGATGTCTATGGGCTCCGGTACCCACTTAACACCAGGTGGGCTGTGAGCTCGTTCACCAATCTATGCAAGAACAATAAAAAAACTGTTCAGCCTTTATTGTTCAGATGTTCCATTTTTTTGTTTTTTTTTTTGTTTAAAAGTTTAAAAATTTCAAAATAGCTAGACGCCAGGAAAATTGCAAATTAAGATGCAGATTGCCATACTTAAAAAAATTAAACTTAAATATGGAAAAAGCTTTAAGTCTATGAGGCTCATGTGAGACAAGCTCCTTATGTTTCATGAGCAGTATTTCAAGGTAATGTTGGAGACTGTTCCTGGACTGTTCCTGTTGGAAACTCCTCTCCTCGATGCTTCTTGAGTGTAGCGTAATATGCCGCTCTCCAAAAAAGATGTGCCAATAACTCGGTTGGAGGTTGGTCGGAAGAGGTTGGAAGCTGCTCTCCATCACTGGATGAGATTCATAATTGCTGAGGCTCTTCACGGAAAGGAGAATCATGAAAAAAAACCACGTGTGGCACTCGAGGTGCGGCGGTAAAGCTATTGCATAGCATTTTTTACCAACTTATGCAATTATAATTAGACAATAATAATTTAATATTAAAATAATAATAAAATAAGGCGATTCTATATTTATAAACATTAAAAAAAGCAAAACATTAACTGTTCCCTTCACACTCATAAGCTAGACCGCGTGAGAGAGAGATGGGCAGACTCACACTCACTCACTTGCGCGTATTCACAAGCACTGCATAAGCGCATGTGAATGTGTTGAACGCGAGCTACATGGTAGTGGAGGTGTTAGGGATTATTTTCGTTACGGAATTTCTTGATTCGGTCACCGCGCTCAAAACCCGCGATAAAAGCTATACAATAGCTTAAAAAACATTCGATTGAAATAAAATAATATTTGCCAATTCGAAGTGATGTTAACTTAATAATAAACACGTAGCTGTGACAAAAACATGTGTTTTAAATTTTAATTGATCATGTGATCGAGAATGACGTCATACGACAAAATGGAGTAAGGTTATTGGAGGTTAGGCGAGTGCGAAGTTACTTGATTGATTTTGGGTCCGGAAAAAAATAACTATTGCTCGGTACGTATTTTAATATGGCGAAGTATTGTTTTTAAAATTGAATCTATATATAAATACGTTACTATATATAAAACGCATTACTGCATCACGGCAGAAATAGGCAGGGTGGTGGTACCCGCCCGCGCGGACTCACAAGAGGTCCTACCACCAGTAATTACGCAAATTATAATTTTTCGGGTTTGATTTTTATTACACGATGTTATTCCTTCATCGTGGAAGTCAATCGTGAACATTTGTTAGGCAGGTACGTATTTCATTAGAAAAATTGGTACCCGACTGAGATTCGAACAACGGTGCATCGCTCAGCACGAATACACCGGACGTCATATCCTTGACGCCACGACGACTTCAGTTGAGTTCACTTTTACGCTATCGAGAACTTTAAAAAACTCGCACTAAACACACAGTTACAGTCTGTTGCGAACCGGCACACGAAGGCCATCGGCTCAGCTGTTTCGAAACCGCGAACCAATCACCCGTTCCAGCTTGAGAAGTAGATCAGGATTCATCAGTCTCAGGCGCCACCACCATCATTATTTATATGGAAAATGACGGGTTTTTGTGAGGTTTTTGTGATTCATGGATACCTTGGTTGGTCCATCTCGATTTTAATTTAATTAAATGTAATATAAGGCACCAGACATCTTCGATAAGGGATACCCGCGAAATTCCAGTGGATTTGAATGTAAACTATGTAAATGACAAAAATACTAATAATTAAAACAATATGTTTTTTTACAAATAAGAAAACCGACTTTTATGAAATAATATTAGATCTTCAACAATGCAGTTGAAGCCTTTTTTTTAATGCCCTTGTAGACGTCTGCCGACAAAGGCTCGTCTGGCATACGACCCGTCTGATGGTGAGTGTTTACCGTCGCCCGTGGACGTTGCCATCGTCATTGCCAGTGACATAACCAAGCCGCTGCCTACATAGTTCAAATCAATTAAATATGCATAATTAAAGATAGCTCGAAAAGTACCGATCAGATCTTCACAATATTTCAAATGGGACTAAATGAATGGTTACGTACAGCAAAGGACTGAAACCAATGAAAGGCCTTTGTCGAAAGACAAGCTGTTAAGAGGAGAGATAAGCCGATTTTTTTTATTGCTTAGATGGGTGG
Organism: Bombyx mandarina; assembly: GCF_003987935.1. Next base: position 4,921,413 of record NW_021011489.1, on the reverse strand, counting down.
ACGACCTCACAGCCCACATGGTGTTAAGTGGTTACTGGAGCCCATAGACATCTACAACGTAAATGCGCCACCCACCTTGAGATATAAGTTCTAAGGTCCCAAGTATAGTTACAATAGTTACAATACAATAATTGGAATGCCAGGAATATGTTTTAGTTTAAGTTAATTTATAATTTTCTTACCTCTATTGTATTATTTTATGTTTAGTTAAATAAGTTAAACTCTAACAGCACTAAAGGCTTATTTATTTAAATTAAAAGCACCAGGTATTGAAATAAGCATCAATAAAATCGGTACCCCTAGAAAAAGTTCCGATGCTAACACACATAAATATAACGCAAGCGAATGCACAGCCTCTTCTTCGGTTAAAAACAATAAAACTAAAATGTGGTGTCGTGGGACACCAAGTAGGAACGAAGTTCCTTCGGCTAATGTAGAATCGACACAATTTGGAAAAAAGGAAAGGGGGGAGAAAGAGAAAGGTATTATACACTACTCGCTTGTGTATACGACTGTCGCGCTCGCACCTGCGCACGTCTCATTTAACGGTTTTATTCCACGCACTTTTTTCCACGGATTTTTTCTTACGGTTTTACTATCACATTTTTTTCAGTTCGGTCGCGCAGCAAAATCCCTATCCCCTCCAAGCCTGCCGTAAGGAACTTCGTTCCAATAACATTTTAATGACGTTATTGATTATGCCGCCAAAAGACTGCACCGAACTCCGTCGAACGCGAGGCGAATGTTCTCGAACACTTTGTTTGAACAGTTTCATCGTAATGAGAGGCGCCTCTCAATATAATAATAACCAAAGTGTGCATTAAAAAAAAATTACAGTAACCACTTCATTTAAATAACTAGCTATTGCCCGCGACTTCGTCTGCGTGGAATACTTTGGCATAACGCTAAATTTTACCCGCCTCTTCAGTTACGTAGAAATTGAAAATATTTTGGAATAATACAATTTTAAGGAGCTATTTAAGGTACCAAAATCACGCTTTTTAACGGACTTCAATAGAAGAGTACTATTTTCTTTTTTTTTTTGTTCGAAATGGTAGACTTCCCGAATGGTCCTGTAACCATCAAGATCTGATGATATTATATAGTCTATAGCCTTCCTCAATAAATGGGCTATCGAATACTGAATTAATTTTTCAAATCGGACCAGCAGTTCCTGAGATTAGCGCGTTCAAAGAAACAAACAAATAAACTCTTCAGCTTAATAATATTAAGTATAGAGGTGTATAAGTGACAAATAAATACAAATTTGACCATATCCAGACACGTTAATAGTCAAAGACATATTTTATATATTTCCAAGATGAAGTCACGTATGACCAAACTATATGTGGGAATTACATGAACAAACACGCCGCGTTAACTTTTTATTTATACTCAATTTATATCGATACTAGTACATCGTACACATTAAAGCTCTAATTTATTCTTGTGCGTTCGATAAAATGTTAATATTAAGCCGGTAATGATAATTATCTAATTGAAGACCGTTTTCGGAAGCGATATTTGTGCGCTCTGTCTTTTTAAGTGCACGAATTGTACGACTTGACTGTCCAACCGATATTAAGTGGCATAGACACCTCAATGGTGAGGTCTATCGTTACAAAAAACGTAACTCAACTTTAGCTCTGAGTTACAAAGTACGTAATGGCTGACCAACTCTTCAAACAGAAACGCCTGACTCCTTCGTGGCAGAAATAGCCAAAATCCGTGCGGTGTAAGCTCGCATTCGCCCTATAACCAAAAACTTTGGTCCACATCTTCTCCCACAACCCCACTTATATATTATACATACCTATATCTTATAGGGCTTAAATTCCAAACAGCCCAACCCAACTGTGAGATGAAAGCCTCAAAGTAAGACTTCTCAAGGAAAACCGAATTAGCTGTAAAATTTCCGTTACATCTCCAAATTATATTTAACTTTTATTTAATTATAGATCGATATGATTATAGAAATATATTAATAGCAATTAAACGAGTGTATTTACCTTATAGCGCTGATTGTATGTGAGTTGAGAAAACATTCGTAAAGGTCACCGGAGGTCGTCAAGAACTGACAACCTCCTTGGCGAAATCGATACGGTTCGCAAAACGAGTTTCTATAAGGAAAACGGATTGAGGCCCTTCTAAAAATAATCTCCTTCTATATTTGTGTTTAAAAACTTCATAGAAGATTTGCAGCTTTGACGTGATAACAATGAGCACCAGTTGTACACACGAAAAAGTGTCACGTTCCGTGAGCCTGAGCGTGCAAGCGAGAGCGCAGTACAAGCGATAGAGAGGCACGACCGGCTCAAGCGTTGGCTTGTGACACATTTATATTTCTTCTCGAGTGACGTCAGAGCTAGCAGTTCGAATAGTTCTGCTACTGACGTCATCATGTAAAACTATCAACAATAAACCGATTTTACCGACAACCTATTTTTTTTTTATCTTGAAAGTATTGGCACATCCCTAATTCGCCATTTAACAGTCGGACTAGTGGGTAATGTCCGACTAGACGAGGCTCTTCGCAACTCGGACTATCCCACTGCGATGCGAGGTTGGAGAGCGCATATTCCCTCCCAAGTGAAGCTTTTTATCCTTCGATCAACAATAGTAACTGATCGAAGTTTTTATCGCTACTAGTGGTCCCCGTGGTAGTCGTAATTCGACTATAATGAATTGAATGAATTATAAACACACTAATATGATTCATTTGCCAAAGACTATTTTACTTCTATAATCACAGATTTCGTCAAGACTACACTTTAGACAAATATTATTAAAGACAAACAATATTTAATCTATTCTCAATTTGACCATAGACTATAAGCAATAAGAAAAATTTGACAATAAAGCCGCAGTCTAGTAAGCGAATATTTTGCATTACGTACGAATATTTAAATTCAACCCAGACGCGCAGATATTTCTGTAAATACATGTTCATTTATAAAACCAGTTATATAACAAAAACCACAAAAAAAAACGACTAAAATTTCTACAAATAAGATGCATTTATTTTTATTTATTATACAATTCAAGGTCATGGCTGCATTTTTTTTAATTAAACAAAGTTACAATTTTACAAAGAATATGTTGTATTAGCGGTTCTTTAGGCGCGTAACCAGAAAATATTTTGTGGTTTACGTTCATATTCTTCAGACTTCACACATAAAGAATATGGATTCATCTGTCTGGATTTTAGATTTATGGACGACGAATCCAGTGGTAGACTCAATAGAAACAATGCTCTGGTTAGGGTTATTGTAAGCATACTATCTCAGGTTGAGCCCCGTTAGCTTATCTATCAGCCATAACGTGGATGGAATATCCCCTTAGGTTACCAGCAAATAGGTATGCGAGACATGGTTCCCCACTTTCCACAATCAACTGGAAGATTACTTTTACTTCAATCTTCCTTCGATTCACAAACAATTGTAAAATTAGCTATGTAATATTCATAGTTTGATACCTTATCATGTAGGAAACTATCACACCGCTTGCATTACCGTTGTCAAGTTAATGATATGTGTTACTATTTATAAGCGCTTAAGTAAACGAATCAAGGTCTGCTCTATTCATAATTCAATGTTAAAACAATAACAATAAAACGTAGTCTTTATGTATGGGGGTTGAAATTTCATTGTAATGACTTTTGCCTGCATTTTAAGTAGCATTTAGGAGCGGCATTGATGAAAGGCGATCGCATGCAGCAGAGATGCGAATGTTGCGATGGATGTGTGGAGTAACGAGAATGGATAGAATACGGAATGAATATGTTAGAGGAAGTCTGAGAGTGGCACCTGTGACAGAGAAGTTGAGAAGTGCGCGTTTGGGATGGTATGGACATGTGATGAGACGAAATGAGTTTGGTAAGAGAGTTTCAACTATGAATGTGAAAGAATATAGAGGAAGAGATAGACCTAAGAAGAAATGGATGGATTGCGTGAAAGACGATATGTGTAAGAGGGGAGTGAGCGAAGAAATGGTATATGATAGAGGAGTATGGAAGGAGAAAACATGTTGCTTCGACCCCATGTGACTGGGAGAAGGGCAGTAGAATGATGATTAAGAGCGTCGTTCCAATTTCAATATAACGGTTTCATTTTTAAGATGCTTTTATTAGCTTGATACATTTGTATGTAACGGAATCTTTGAAAGTTATTTTCACCGGCTCCGAGAAGTCCTAATGAAAATACAATAATTTTATAACTTCGCTCTAATATCCTAATTAGTAACAAGAAGATAAAAAGAAGATCACATTAATTATTGATTCAGTTTTCTGTTTAAGCATATTTTTTAAAATCTTAAACTACGCATATTTGTTTTTTACTGAAAATGATATTTATTAGATAGGTAGGTGCTTTACATCTATGCATGTAAAAATGAATTGCTGTTCGTTAGTCTCGCTAAAACTCGAGAACGGCTGGACCGATTTAGCTAATTTTGGTCTTGAATTAATTGTGGAAGTCCAGAGAAGGTTTAAAAGGTAGATAAATATGAAAATGCTCGGTATTAAATAACAATAACAATTTTATTTTTCCTTCGATGTGTCCCTCGTCGGACGGATTCCTTTTATTTCTTATAAGTTTATTTTATACATAAGATTAAATCTTTTATTTATCGATTGAGGCATTACGAAGTCTGCCGGGTCAGCTAGTCTATACTAATATTAGAGTTACTATTATAAAGAGGAAAGATTTGTTTGTCTGTTTGTATTGAATAGGCTCCGAACCGATTTGAAAAATTATTTTACTGTTTGGAAGCTACACTATTCCGGAGTAACATAGACCATAATCTTTTTTTGAAAAAATTAGGGATCCTTACTAAAACTCCAATAATGTGTAAGGTGTAAAAACATTACCTAAAATATTCTTAACGCGATGTAAATGCCCTGATGTATGTGCCCTGCGAAAACTATTGATGATAGAATAAAATAATGTACTAAGACTTTGTAGAACACATTATTATTTACAAAAAGTGTTGCGACAGTATATGTCTAACTATTATAGTTATGCCGCAATAACTGTTCTTTTATTTAAAAAAATTAAACAACGTCAAATATCGTTGAAATTTTTGTTAAAGACCCGAGCGGAACCGGTGCGGGCTGTTAGTAATCAATAAAGTGGCACAATAACAAAGATATCTTTCAACTTGACTCGTGGCAAGGTATTGTGGGCTTGTACCGATCGGCGGTGCATTCCGGTTTCACGAGTAAAGCAACCGTTACCCCGGTGCAACCGAAATTCGGAGCCAGACGCATCAAGGTTACTGCAACAGCAAAGCATTAAGCATTTGTGCGATGAACACGTTTGTTCTGGGTGTTTGAAGTCGTCGTGGCCTAACGGATAAGACGTCCGGTGCATTCGTGTTGAGCGATGCACCGGTGTTCGAATCTCAGGCGGGTACCAATTTTTCTAATGAAATATGTACTCAACAAATGTTCACGATTGATTTCCACGGTGAAGGAATAACATCGTGTAATAAAAATGAAACCCGCAACATTATAATTTGCGTAATTACTGGTGGTAGGACCTCTTGTGAGTCCGCGCGGGTGGGTACCACCACCCTGCCTATTTCTGCCGTGAAGCAGTAATGCGTTTCGGTTTGAAAGGTGGGGCAGCCGTTGTAACTATACGTGAGACCTTAGAACTTATATCTCAAGGTGGGTGGCGCATTTACGTTGTGGATGTCTATGGGCTCTAGTAACCACTTAACACCAGGTGGGCTGTGAGCTCGTCCACCAATCTAAGCAATAAAAAAAAAAAAAAAAAATGTTTAAACTTCTGCATCGTCCGATCGACCACTAAGGTCCAATGCTGAACATAGACCTCGCAAAGCCCGGTCCTGCTCTGTCTGGATCCAGGTCGTCGGTCTACCTCAGCCTTTCCCAAAGTGGGCGACAACGCCCCCTTGTGAGCGCTGCAGGACCAATGGGGGGCGGTAAGAAACCCAGAAAAAAATGGGGGCGTTGTGTAAAAGCTTGGGAGGCGATTTGTAATTTCATCTAGGACTCTTAGACACCGACTGAGCTCTCACTATAGTGGTTTTTAAGTAGCGAAAAAAATGGAGGCGCTACAAAATAATTTATTCTCAAAGTGGGCAGTAGAGAAAACAAGATTGGGAACCACTAATCTACCTTGCGAAAGACCTACTCACGCTTCGTCTCCCGGGACGTGGTCGCCACACGAGAACTTTTCGGTCCCAGCAGCCATTTGTTCTACTAGCAATGTGCCCACTGCCACTTCAACGTCTTAATCCTCTGGGCTATGTTGGTCAACTTAGTTTTCTAACCAATCCTCATTCCTGATTTGGTTTTGTAGGGAAACTCCAAGCATAATCCTCTCTATTACTCCTTGGTTTAAGCCTTTTTAATAAAGCCCATTGTGAATAACCACGTCTCAGTGTCACATGTCAATAGTTTTCTAAACAATCCTCATTCCTTGATTTTGTAGGTAAACTCCAAGCATAGTCCTCTCCGTTGCTCCTTTGGTGACTATAAGCCTTTTAATAAGGCCAATTGAGAATAACGCACTGAAGTATGAAACCTAACACTGGTCAATGATTTACCGCACATTTCTGTCTAAACATTTATTTAAACGTAAGAATGTACGTCTGTCTTTGTCTATTCCCATAGTACAAAGAATTCTAGTTTAGAGTCAGACGATCATGTGCGATTTGTCGTTATTTATGTCATCAAAATGGCAGGTATAATGAAACATCCATGCATAACCTTGCTCACGTCTTTAATCCAAGGAAATATGCGTCTGTAGCTAACAGGTTCCGAGCTGCGATTTCATTTATAATTAAAATTTTACGACCGGCCTGTTACGACCTGATGCTCTTTATGAATAATCTTGCCGATGCGAAAAAAAATTTTTTTTTTTGCTGCATTGGGTGGACGAGCTCACAGCCCACCCGGTGTTAAGTGGTTACTGGAGCCCACAGACGTCTACAACGTAAATGCCGCCACCCACCTCGAGATATGAGTTCTAAGATTTCAGTATAGTTACAACGGCTGCTCCGCCCTTCAATTCGAAACGTATTACTACTTCAGGGCAGAAAATAGGCAGGGTAATGGTACATACCCGTGCGGACTCACAAGAGGTCCTACCACCAGTAATTACGCAAATTATAATTTTGTGGGTTTGATTTTTATTACACGATGTTATGCCTTCACCGTGGAAGTAAATCGTGAACATTTGTTGAGTACGTATTTCATTAGAAAAATTGGTACCCGCCTGCGGGATTCGAACACCGGTGCATCGCTAGATACGAATGCACAAGTATCAATTATTCCATGTAAGAGGGCGCACGATTGTTTTGCTGCAGGAATAGGCAACGGCAAATATAAATTAACAATTTTAAATAATAAAAAATTAGTAGGTCGGTAAGTCGGGAAGAAGACCTTGACATCATACTTCATACAAAACAATATCTTGTTCTTAGTCGAATACTTCATTGCTGAAGGTGTCCTTGAAAGCCCTTCGTGGCTCTTTGTACCCTCAGCTTCCATTTGCTTCGGTTTTCGGCTTCTCTCAGGGCGTTCGCAACAGAGAGTCCAGTGAGCGCAGTTATCTGATCCGACCAACGGTTTGGTGGCCGGCCGGCGGGTCTTTTCCCTTCTACCTTGCCCACCACAATCAATCTTTCAAGGTTGTCTGGTGGCCGCCGAGCAATATGACCAAACTAACCAAGAACCTTCTGGTAGCAAATAAAATACAAAATACAAAACAATATAAAATACAAATAATGAAACGTAAACATTGACGGTCTTCATTTTAAAATCGTCTTTGAGAATACATTTTATAGTTAAAATTGAAAATAAAAGTGTTAAAATTATTCTTTTTTTTTTCTTTATTTAGGTAAGCCAAATATTTTCACAACTTGCAGTTCAGCTCAAAATTAAAGTAGTTTGTTCTTTGATTTTAAAAAAAAAAGTGCGTGCGTACAAAGTACACATGTCAGAAGTGAAACTTTTTTGGCGAACTAATTTATAAGTCTTGCTTATATTTATACAAATCTAAAACTTTAGATTTCCGAGACTTAGAGGAAGGGAAAAAGGAAGATATGTTCCCGCCAAAAGTCTGTCAAATGTCAATCTCAAACCTCAATGTTGACAGTCACATTATGTTTGGATTTCTAAATTGTAAATGACTAATATTTTGCCAATTGAATTGACTAACTTAATTTCATGCTATTTGATTAATGTTCCAAATTCTTTTCATTTCATTTCAATTCCTATTAACATTTTTCACAAAAAAAATATAAAATATTAGGCTGTATGGTATGATACATTTGCCTTTCCAGTTGGAAAAATACAACAACTACTACTACTGACATTTGACAAGTACTTAATTTCAATAGTAGTTTGATGTCACTTCCGTTGCATACCTGCGTGACGTTCTGTAAAAATTTTACCCTCATGCGCATAAAGATGTTTCACTTCAAAAACTTGCGCTGGTAGAAAACTTTTCAGATTAATTTATTGATTTACGTCAATTTGGTCAAAGCAAGCATTTGCATATTTATCTGTTTGCATCAGAGATACACAAGGCTGGTTAAAACGGCATTAGCAAATTCTGATCATTAATTCAATGTGCTTTCATCATGATTGAATTTTAAAGATTAAATTCTTCCACGTGAATTCCGGACACGTTTTTCTGCGACAATGCCAAAAGATAAATTATTTTTCGTATAAATTCCGCCGCTTATATACTTCAATTGAATTTCAAAAATCTTCCTAGACTAATCAATACAAACTTAAATTGTCAACGCAAATGGATTAACGTAATGCAAATATATGAAATACGAAAAAAAAAAAACAAAACAAAAATAAGTACATTCATGAATTGTATATTATTTATCGACATTTTACATGTTTCAAACACACGCATTTTCTAAAGTGATTGATTAATACTATGCCACAAACCTGCCTTAAAATGCCAACAACAATTACAATCAAATAGGGAAGACGAAGAACGCGCTAATAAAAAAACAGGACGATAATTACTAAAATTGCCCTAAGCACGTCATTACGGATCCTCCCGATCCATTAACGTGGTGCTTTTAGGTACCTGAAGCACCGCTCACCGCCCTCACCGAACCCGTCGCTTGTGACGAAGGGCTGGACAAGTAAATTAACTCATAGACACAGCCCACTGAGTTTCTCTCCGGATCTTTTCAGTGGGACGCGTTTCCGATCCGGTAGTACATTCTGCGAAACACTGCTTTTGCTAGGGCCAGTCTTAGCAACACCTCCGGTTTGAGCCCTGTGAGCTCACCTACACGCTAGGGTAACGCTGATATAGCCTCTCAAGGCTATCAGAATAGGTAAGAAAAAAAAACTAAAGCTTAAACTGTATAGCAACATTTTGGATATGATAATGGCGGAAATAGAGGAGAATAACCTCAGACAGAAGGATGCCGAATACCGGGCAAAGTGGAGGAGTTCAAGTTGGAAAGCCAACCCTGATACTAGACGGAGAAAATGCTAGTAAGAAGAAGAAGAATCATGTGGTACCATGAAAACCAATATACTGTTTTATTTAATTGTTCTTAGATGTTGTACGGTACAAAAATATATTAAGTTATATATTTTCAATCATGATACCAATGCTTCTCAACTTCAGAACCTACTAAGTTAGCCGAATAAGCACTAAGTTTATGAGCACATATCCCTGACACTACATGTGGTTCATCTGAATGTATTGACCAGTCAATCGCGTGTAATCAGGTACCATTTTAATGTTCGCCCTGAATTTTTAGACAGTGACGCCGGCCATTAGATACCGTCAGAGTGCATTGACCGGCGCTAAATTTGCAAGAACGCGGCGATATATTATTCAGCAAGCGTCTGCTATTGTTAAGAGAAATTTTGAAAACAAGAAACGTACTGTGAATTCACAAAATAATTCTCACAATCTAATTGATTGGAAGACATTAGCACTGTGACGGGTAGCCATCATATAACGCAAGATATTTGACAGATGCCTGAATCTCATTTACGACATTTTCAAGATAAAAGCGCATATATACAAGTTCCGAACAACAACATTCGGACCGTCGGTCTACCGAGCAATATCACCCGCTCGGTGGAAGATCTTCCCTTTGTCGTAAGCCCCAAAGCATAAACGGGCAGATTAGGTCAATGGACATATGGTATTCAGTCACTAAGGGAGCTCATGGCGTAACTCGCCTTGAGTTGAAGTTGTCGTGGCTTAAAGGATAAGACGTCCGGTGCATTCGTATCTAGCGATGCAACGGCGTTCGAATTCCGCAGGCGGGTACTAATCTAATGAAATACGTACTTAAGAAATGTTCACGAAGGAATAACATCGTGTAATAAAAATCAAACCCGCAAAATTATAATTTGCGTAAATACTGGTGTTAGAACTTCTTGTGAGTCCGTACAGGTAGGTAGGTGGCGCATTTACGTTGTAGATGTCTATGAGCTCCAGTAACCACTTAATACCAGGTGGGCTGTGAGTTCGTCCAACCATCTAAGTAATAAAAAATAAAATAAAATTAATATAGACTGACTAGATGGTGCTGTAGCTAGCGCCCCTGACTGTTGAGCTGAGGGTCGTGGGTTCGATACCCATTTCGGGCAATCATTTATGTGAAGAAAAAGTTTGTTTGTTCTTTGCCTTGGTTTATTATCCATATATGTATATATTTAAACATGTATGTCAGTATCTGGTACCCATAACACGGAATCCTAATTTTGGGCTAAATGATCGTGCGTGATTTGTTTTCAGTTCTCGGTCATTTAAATAGGGCTATATTCAACTGCAAACTCGAACTCTTCGTTTCTGCATCACACACAAACACATTCACACACACGCACACACACAAACACACACGAATACGTACTACATTCTTACAGCACTGAACCGCTGACTTTTATAAGACAGGTTTTCCTAGCATGAAACTCAGGGAATATTGTTATTGTGTACCTCATAAAAATGCCATGTACACTGTTATACTAGTGTTATTATACTAGTGACTATAATTCACGGGTGCCGAGAGCACGTTCCGCAACTGACTTAGTTCAACTTACGGCCAGAAATCGTGTACAATCTCTAAAATGAATAATATTTAGCCGTCGTCCAATTGAATCCACAATTATCGTAATACGAACCAATTGTCGCCTAAAGTTACGGGTTCTTTTAACAAGTGCCACTTAAGATAACAAGCGCTAATTGCTAGTCTGAAAACGTAAGCCAGTAAAACATAGGAAGCTTTCTCTATTCGTGATTTCTTCACAATTTACATAATTCAAGAACAGTTGAAAGCCGATTTGTCTTAGCGCTGAATGAATTAGAGCGGATTTTTTTGTTGGAACGAAGTTCCTTACGGCTGGCTTGGAGGGGATAGGGATTTTGCTGCGCGACCGAACTGAAAAAATGTGATAGTAAAACCGTAAGAAAAAATCCGTGGAAAAAAGTGCGTGGAATAAAACCGTTAAATGAGACGTGCGCAGGCGCGACAGTCGCATACACAAGCGAGTAGTGTATAATACCTTTCTCTTTCTCCCTCTTTCTTTTACTTTTACATACTTTCCTGCACATAAATAAAAACTAATCAGCAAAATTTAAGAGAAAAATCAAGAAAACCTACATAAAATTGAGCACGATTTTTTTTTTGCAAATTGTGTCGATTCTACATTAGCCGAAGGAACTTCGTTCCTACCTGGTGTCCCACGACACCACATCTTTTATTTTATTATATATTTGGCCGAAGTTGTCGTGGCCTAAATAATTAGACGTCCGATGCAATCGTATCTTGCGATGCAACGATATTTGAATCCCGCAGTCAGGTACCAATTTTTCTAATGAAATACGTACTTGACAAATGTTCACGATTGACTTTCGCGGTGAAGGAATAACAACGTGTAATAAAAATCAAACCCACAAAATTATAATTTCCGTAATTACTAGTGGTAGGGCCTCTGGTTAGTCCGCGCGGGTAGTTACCATCACCCTACCTAATTCTGCCGTGAAGCAGTAATGCATTTCGGTTTGAAGGGTGGGGCAGCCGTTGTAACTATACTTGAAACCTTAGAACTTATATCTCAAGGTGTGTGGCGCACTTACATCGTATATATCTATGGGCTCCGGTAACCACTTAACATCAGGTGGGCCGTGAGCTCGTTCACCAACCTAAACAATAAAAAAAATAACAATATAAAAATAAGGGGATATGCTGTCCATCATACAAGTATGTGTACCTTTTTGCATAACGAAAAACTGCTTCTTTTCCCTATCGATCTGCTGGTGGCCTCAAGGGCTTATTATGGCTTCACCCTGACTGGTGTCCAACCTAATGGGGCTAAGTTTGAGGAATTCGCTAAGATCTGCTCCAACAAGAACAGTGCTTCGCTCAAACTACCACTGAATCAGGATCGCAACACCTTGAGAAAATCCGGCTAGATACTCAAAGGGTCTTTAAATTAAGTTACGCGTCGAATTTTTGATTGCTCTGACCAGTTCAAAGAGAATGGTGACCGTCCGTATACCGAAAAAAAAGCACCGAGGGTCGATGTGGAAGATCCGAATGCACATGTCTAGGACGACGGCAGGTGTTTGTTGCCCATTCGTCTAGGTCGAGGATGTAACTAGCGCTTACGATGGCTAAATAAAAACTGGTGCAACGCTTAATTGGCCCCTGCCATTTCTAATGTGTGGGGCTTTGAAGAGTAATAAGTATTTGTCACAGGTAGATCTCGACTTCATTTCTAAATTGGGCTATACGGGGCGGTCGCTTTTAAGAACCATACAGCCTCAACTCAAGTGCACATTGTTACAGAAACACAACGATAATGATTAAAGTCCCAAATCAAGATAGCCCTTGCTTACATTTCTTGACAGTGTTTCTTTCTTGTTCCCAGGGTTCGGCAAATTCAACCTGCTCGTCTTCATGCTCTGCAGTAGCATCATAGCAGCCATGGTCTTCGAGCTTTACTCCGTATCATATCTCGTGCCGGCTAGTGCCTGCGAGCTGAACACCACCAGTACGCAGCAAGGATTGATGGCTGGTCTCCCATTAATCGGTAAGGCAATATGATGTACTTACTACATAGTTCAGACTGAATTCAATATTTTTGTTATGGTTATGGTATATGGTATGTGGGTGAGTTAGCCCACGTCGCTTTTGATATTAAGCGGCTGTCAAAGCCTATAGACATGGTGATTACTGATCCTTATTAATGGTAGGACCTCTTGTAAGTCCGCGAGGATAGGTGCCACCACCCTGCCTATTTCTGCCGTGAAGCAGTAATGCATTTCGGTTTGAAGGGCGGGGCAGCCGTTGTAACTATACTTGAGACCTTAGAACTGATATCTCAAGGTGGGTAGCGTATTTACGTCGTAGATGTCTATGGGTTCCAGTAACCACTTAACACCAGGTGGGCTGTGAGCTCGTTCACCCATCTAAGCAATAAAAAAAATTAAAAAAAGATTGCTATGACCCATGAGAAATGAGGTCTTAATCTCTTGAAATCGAATTTTTCAAGCGATTTATAAATCCAATATTGATTGTACCGTAGATTATATTAATGTCATTGGAAATGAAATCTTAGCAATTTGAACAAGTTTTGTTTTTGTGAGAAATCAGCTTCTTTATTAGTTGGCAATTAAAAAGATGACATTTAAATCGTTTCACTGAAATCGCATGTTCATTCTTCAGTACGAAATGAAAAGACACACGTCATATTTTTAACAAACAATTAATTACTGTCTCTTCTGAAATACAAAAAAAACCCTTTCCCAGTAGGTATGTAATTTAAAAATTATTATCGAGAAATTATCTTATCAATCCTTCATTGTTACAAGAGCGTGGTTGTCATTGTCAGATTTAGAACAATAAGCGTAAACCCGTGTACAATTAAAGTGCATTCAGATTAAATGAGCATTGCATCCATCAATGCACAACAAATACGTAGGGTGATTCATGGCAAACATTATTCTTGAAATTCTCTTTACTAGTGGCCCCGCAGTAGTCGAAATTCGACTATAATTAATTGATATTATAAGTGCATTATTATGGCTCTATTGTCAAACACTATTATAATTCGATAGGTAATATAAGCACAGTATACGCCAAAACTGCACTATAGATCAATAATATTAAAGACAAACAATATTTATTTTCAATTCGACCACAGACTTTAAACAATAACAGAAGTTTCGCAATTGACAGTAAACAAAGAGTATATTTTTATGTATGTGTTGTGTCAAATACATGGCAGTGTGTGTAATGTTTTCTTTATTGATTTAAACTATCTTTTATGCATTAATTAAAAAAAATATAGCTTTGTGCACTCCTTCTCTATATTCTCTATAAGTGTGAGAAATTTCATACTCCTTCGTCCGCGCAATTTTCGTAAAAAGGGGTACGAAGTTTTTGCTTCACGTATTAATATATAGATTCGTGTAATTTGCATCGTCCCATTGAAATGCCACCATTCCCTTGTTACAGGTGTGATCACAACCTCACACATTTGGGGGTATTTAGCCGACACTCGAGGCAGAAAAAAGATGCTCTGCATTTCTATGGTCATTGGCTTCGTGGCTGGTTCGTCAGCAGCCCTGGCCCCCAACTGGATCGTGCTTAGCATACTAAAGTTCCTGTCTTCGGCTGCGTAAGTACTATGCCATTATTTGAGATAGAATTTCAGATCAAGTACGAGACACATCAGTAAATGTACTCTATGACTATTTAGGGTTCATATTAATTAAGCGATAATATCCTTTCATATTGGATGTTGATATGAACCATACTTTTGGTACTTAAAGCTACAACGATATTATTAAATCCTTTGTATTTGTCGAACCGTTGATTTGTTTTCTCATGGATACCATTATCAGAACTGAACTAAATTGTAATGGGACCACACGGGAGGCATCAGCTTTCTAATAAAAAAATAATCATCTAAATCGATTCACCCAGTCAAAAGCTATGAGGTAACAAACATACCAAAAAAAACATACAGTCGAATTGAGAACCTCCTCCTTTTTTAAGTCGTTTAAAAATATAGTTATTTACAGCCTTCAAACCTAGCAGCCAGGTCAAAAAGTATCAACCAGTGAGGGTTTCCCTTAGCGAGGTGTTAGTTTCCAGGCCAGAAATAGTGTAAATTTAACAGCTTACAATTTCATCGTCCCATGAACTAAATGAAGAACCACTTTCACTCCATTCTCCTCTTCGTCTTTCAGGGTATCGGGATCATCAGCGTTGGCTTTAGCACTGATAGGGGAGTGCACTCCTGCGATACGCCGGAGTACCATGCTGCTGCTCACCACCAGCGCGCTGCTATCGAGCACCGGGGTCATGGCCAGTGAGTATCGTTAAGAGCTGTTTCGCGACTTTACCAAAAACGTAGCTGAAATTAAATCATTTCCTAAATTTTTTTTCCTACCTGAGCTAATAGTTTTGAGAGGCTATATCAGCGCATCCTTAACTATATAGTAGGTGAGCTCACGGGGCCCAAACCTGACGACGTTGCTAACACGAACCCTAGCAAGAGCAGTGGTTCGCAGAATATACCACAGGATCGGAAACGCGACCCACTGAGAAGATCCGGCGGGAAACTCAGTGGGCTGTGTCAAAAAGTTTGGGAAGTAGTAAAATTACAAGTGTTATAGTGTGAATTTTAGGAAATGATCGGTCATTGTTCTCGCCGAACCTGTCGCTTGCGACGAAGGGCTCGACGAGTGAATTAACCCATAGACACAGCCCACTGAGTTTCTCGCCGGATCTTCTCAGTGGGTCGCGTATCCGGTCCGGTGGTAGATTCTGCGAACCACTGCTCTTGCTAGGGCCAGTGTTAGCAACACTCCCGGTTTGAGCCCCGTGAGCTCACCTACACGCTAACGAGAAGCTGAAATAGCCTCTCAAGGAAAATAAAAAATTTCTGTGTCATTCGATGAAATTCGAACAACGTGATCTCCAATAAATTACTAGAAACTTCCAAAGAAACATTGATCCGTGACAAATGCGGCTGTATTGCACATGTTTTCTCCATCGTATCTCCATTTAATATAATATAAATACGCAATTTTATGTAACGCCATTTTAAATATATAGAATGTGAGCTGGTCGTCTTAAAAGTATTTTACAATTACATTACGATTAGGAGAAATGTTAGCATGTAACGGGTAGCTATCATTGAACACAAGATATTTGACAGATGCCTGAATCTCGCTAACGACATTTTCAGGATAAGTGTACATATACAAATTCCACTCTATTCCAATTACGAAGTCCCATGAGACAGATGTTATTATTATGTTATTGTGTGTGTGAATTAATTGTGTAATGATTTAGATTGATTGTGTATTTTTTAAATGATGTTTAAGACCATGAACAAAAAATGAGCGAATACGTGAAGAGTTACGTTCTAAGAAGTGTCAAAAGGGACTTCGTAATTGGAATAAGAGCTATAAGAACAAGATTCGGACCGTCGGTCTACCGAGCAATTAGCTCCCCTCCACGGTGTTTCCCGAGCGCTATGACATGTCCTTCTTCAAACGAGGCTTGTGGAGGGTATTAAGCGGTAGACAGCGGCTTGGCTCTGCCCCTGGCATTGCTGAAGCCCATGGGCGACGGTAATCACTCACCATCAGGTGGGCCGTATGTTCGTCTGCCTACAAGGGCAATAAAAAAATAAAAAAAAGCATAAACCACACCGAGTCTGCAGCAGTCAGTTTGGTTTTCTACCTTAAAACTAAGACTCGCGCTGACTTGCCCAGACGGGCTCTTGACGCTCACCTCTATTTTTGCTATTTTTACAGCTGCTAGATTATCACAAAACCATTCATTGTGCTTCAAGTTGTTATTGTAACACTGGCAAGTGTTATGTTTTTTATGTTTAGTATGAATTATGCTATATATTTAAGTATTTTGTTTATTAGTATTCAACTACGGCGTAGAATTATGATACGCTGAACACAGAGATAGCGCGTTTTTAAGCGCGACTATTTTTAAGCGATGACATAGTTCTTTTTTAGTTATCTTAAATTAAAATGTTTAAATTATATAAATTAAAATAAATATATTCACCAAAAGTATTAAAATTATTAGAATTACGCACTCACGATCCTTTTTTTTTGTCAGGACAAAGAATAACTTTTTTGGCTTAAGTTGGTAGATAATTTTACAGAGAAGCAAGATAGATATATATAAATAGACCTTAAACAAACAGAGATAGGCAAGTTTCAATAAAATAGATGGCGGGGGAATAGAGGGCCCATGTCAAATAGCTATAGTCCTTGACACGGACAATTTAGAATACAAAATCCATGCCAAGTGGTTGTTTACAGGTAATCTCATGTCATGTTACTGCATTGTGCAAACTGGCGGGTTCAAATTCGCATTCCCCACCATTTCTCATACCCTCTCTCCCTTTCATCCTTTCTACCGCGTAAATACGTCACAGCAGAATGCGTGCTTCCAACACGTGCGCACTCACAATACGCGCAGTCTGATAATAACACATGCGACATTTTCTATCAAATTACATTATGATAACGAAAACGTATAATACAATATTAATGTAAATGCTTCAGACGTTTATCTTTGTGTGTTCAGTTAAAAAAATATTTCCACTATAGAATATGAAAAAAATTATAAAATGTATTTAGGAATTAAATTACGTTATAAATTAAATTAAATAAATGCACGAATTGAGACTTTTATCAATGCTTTGTAAATAAATGAATAGTTTACACGACAGTAAATCGTGAGTAAATATTTAATGAGTTTGACGTAGTCACATTTTCGTAATTCTAAATTAGATCCGTTGCTTTGTGTGTGCAAGCAAATTTGAACTTTACTTTCAGTGCGTTATTTTTAGTTATTTCCTAATTTATTATAGTATGCATTGCGAATTTCATAACATTTATAAAATACATTGTTACTGGTGACGAGATGTGGATTTACGAGGTTGGCATGCAAACTTGTCAAAAAACTTAGAAGTGCCACCTTTCAATTTGATCTAAAGTGAAAAATCTAAGTCGATGAAAAGTCATTTTTGTTGACTGTTTTCTTTGACCATCGCGCGGTATTGTGCACTTGGGATTGTTACGAATCGTACGGATTGTCGTTTGTCCTAAACTCAAATTACGACTCTGTGCCACGCATTTCCTTTCGGTAGGAGATATACCTAAAGGAAAATTCACGTCGAGAACTGAACTCAATTTCGGAAAAAAAGAGCTTAAAGGATGTTTTGATGTTTGGATTATTCTTGGACGTAAGTGTATCGTTTCTGAAAGAGCATACTTTGAAGGTGATAAAATAAATTTGGATGAATAACTAACAATGTGTATGGTCCTTTCCCTATACTGTCTTGACAGTAAAGACATTTAGGTTAAAAATCTTAAACGTAAAATGCAATTTATGGAGTATTATCTAAATTAATTACTTTTCATTCCAGTACTCTCGATACCGATCCTGCCAATGAAGTTCTCCTACTATATTCCGATCCTGAACATCCATTTCAACTCCTGGCGCCTTCTAAATGTGATCTTCAGTCTGCCGTGTGCTCTAAACGCGATCGGTTCGATGTGCTGTTATGAAAGTCCAAAGTATTTGCTGAGCGTTGGAGAAGATGAGAAAGCGTTGGAGATACTGCAGGGAATTTTTAAGCATAACAGCGGAAAGAGCGCAGATTTATACCAGGTATATCCTTTAATTGATATTAGTAGGACTAAATTACCCATTCCCAAAGTATATTCTTACTTTGGAAAGTTCTAGACAGCAGTATCAGTGGTATAAATAAACGCAAAAAAAAAAATATTTTAATGGCTTAAAATCCGTCTTTTCGATTAGGTCTTTAGTCTCATGTGGTCTCTTGTTTACAAGCTCTTACAACAGCACCGTCCTAAGTCTACCGTCAGATCAATGCCGATATTAATCTGTCATCTTGCGAGCCCACAAGGATAGGAACCATTACCTTGCCTACTTCTACCATGAAGCAGTAATGGGTTACGTTGTTGATGTCTATGGGCTCTATTAATAATTTCACAGCAGATGGATCGTGAGTTATTTCCCGTCTAAGCAGCAAAAAACCGAAGGAGCAGTATTGTAATCAGCTTGGTTAATTTTCTAATTCCGCTAAAAATTTAGTTGTAGCATTAAATTTAGCATATTTAAAGTATTTGTCAGCAGCAGAGTCATATTTTGCTTCATTGAAAAGGAAGCTACACGCTGATATTTCCTAGTATCAAAAACCAAAACATTGTAAACAATGTCACTGTACATACACGAGTCAAGTACAAACATCAAATAGATCTTGATACTAAGCACTGGCAAGCACACAAAACAACAAAAAAACCCATAAATTTCGTATTTTCTACATCTTTCGTCATATGAACTACGGGCTTGCAAACCGTGTTTTAAAATATTTGACACAAGTGGTTTAGTTTAATAAGGTTCCCCATCATTGCGGATATCGTTATATCCAACAACATTATTCTACCAATCTCGAGTACACGTACGGCCTTTTTTTCGATAACCCAATCTCTAATATATCAATCGTAAAATTCACTGAACCAATACCAAAAGTAATAAATAAACTTACATTTTCAGGTGGAATCAATAGTTCTAGATGAAGATAACGCGAATAAGAAAGCCAAAGGTTTCTGGGAGGTGCTTGCCGAGCAGACGCTACCTTTATTCAAACCACCGCTACTGAAGAGTACGCTATTACTCGGTTTCATGTTCATCTTAGTTTTCATTTGGTAAATATGCTTATTAATCTTGATAACCGTAAGGACAAAATAGCGGCCAAGCAAATACAAATGGCAATCTCTGCTTTATCGTAAGATCGTAATAATGCTTTCGGAGCTTTGAGAAGCATTTTTGGGAGATCTTATTTCCCATAATCGATCTTATTAGAAGGTGTTACAAGTTAAGATAGTCAAAAAAAAGACACTGCTAAACCTATAATCCTACTACTCAAATCGTACATAGTTTTTGTCAAATATAAATATTATATTCTTCATTTCAGCATAAACTCATTCTTAGTTTGGCTTCCATTCATGGTGGACGCTTTTATGTCTTCGGTGGAGAAAGGATACTCCGGCATGACCATGTGCGAAATGATTAGGGTGGCCAGGAATGAAACCGACCTGGAAGAGGTCAGTGGCAATTTCTTACAATACATTTTCGTCTTTATCAAGGTGTAAAGTATTTGTAACATTCGTTTGAAAAGATCGGGCTTAATCCCTCTGCATTGTAGAACTATAATTCTGGTTAAGGCCTACTTGCCTTAATTTTTCAAAGAAGTTTGAACATTTAAAAGTAAACTTAACCCACAGATTACCAAGGAAATGCTCATTTGACTTCAAAGGCAATAAAAAATCTGTGTTCTTAGTCAACAACTTACCACCATTTTCTTATTACTGCAACAAAGTCCTTGGCTTATTCGAACTTATTGGATTGATTTTTTTTAAAGAACCTTGTTCTACTTACTATTCTATATAAGTTGTTATTATTTTTAAATAGATCTTTGATTCTTGAACTGAATTACTTATACCATTCTTGATTGGATCAATATCAAACTGAACACTGTTAACTTAGAGATATTTGTTCTATCAAAACAATTTCCATTTTCCAGACGAATTCCACTTGCTCTATGAACAGAGTGGCCATGACCATGGTTTTCGGTATCTGCATAGTTCTGGCCGTGTTGAACGTGGTGGCCAGTGGCGTGATCAGCATCATAGGCAAGAGGAGACTATTTATAGGCATACAGGTAAATTTCATTGTTTAATTGCCTCCGTACCTTAATCGGGCGATCGATAGGCGAACGCGAAGAAGAAGATCCCATTTGAATGATAAGCATAGTGCATTTAAGACATAGATGGAGTATGTGAATGACGATATGAGAGAAAGGAGTGAATGTTGAGATGACGGCTAATAGAAGAGAATGGAATAGAAAAATTCACTATGCCGTTCTCACTTTGTGGGATAACGTGGAGAAAAAGAAGAAGTGCATTTAAAGATGATGGATCTTAATAAGATGTATGTGACCGCGGATACATTCGATGGATCTCGCTCATCTCAAGCTACTGTCGCTTGTTTGTCATTTTACAACACTTCTAAGTCTATCTTAAGTAGTGCCCATATGTAATATTATTTTTGGCACAAGGATTAGCGCACTCCGACCCCAATAATACTTAGGTCCGATTTAAGGTATGATAGTCATTGGAACTCTCCGCAGGTGATGGCCGGTGTAAGCAGTATCTTATTGAACGTGAGCTCCATGTGGGTAGTAAGCGCTCTTCTCTTCATAGCGGTTCTATCTGATGTCATCAACTTTGGATTCCTGTCAGCATTCGCTGTGGACCTGTATCCAACTTTTGTGAAGTAAGTGAGATAGATCCGACAATGAGATGAGTATGGTGCTCATTGTTAGCACTTTACATAGACAGAATTGAAGTAGGAACTATCAAGTAATGAAGTCGATTTGAAGTCGTCGTGGCCTAAAGGGTAAGATACCCGGTGCATTCGTATTGAGAGAATTGACTGTGGCGGTGTAAGAATCCAGAGACAATTGGTACCATCTTTTCTAATAAAATACGTACTTAAGAAATGTTTTTTGTTTATTGCTTAGATGGGTGGACGAGCTCACAGCCCACCTGGTGTTAAGTGGTTACTGGAGCCCATAGATATCCACAACGTAAATGCGCCACCCACGTTGAGATATAAGTTCTAAGGGTCTCAAGTATAGTTACAACGGCTGCCCCACCCTTCAAACCGAAACGCATTACTGCTTCACGGCAAAAATAGGCAGGGTGGTGGTACCCACCCACGCGGGCTCACAAGACGTCCTACCACCAGTAATTACACAAATTATAATTTTGCGGGCTTGATTTTTATTACACGATGTTATTCCTTCACCGTGGAAGTCAATCGTGAACATTTGTTGAGTACGTATTTCATTAGAAAAATTTGTACCCGCCTGCGGGATTCGAACACCGCTACATCGCTCAACACGAATGCACCGGACGTCTTATCTGTTAGGCCACGACGGCTTGCTAAATGCTCACGAACGACTATAATTCTAATTATAATTTGTGTAAATACTAGTAGTGAGGCGTCTAGTGAGGGGGCTCGGGTAGGCACCCTGCTTATTTCTGCCGTGAAGCAGTAAAGCTTTCCGGGTTGAAGATTTAGGCAGCTGTGGAACTATAATAACTGAGACTAAGAACTCATGTCTGAAGATGGGTGGCGACGTTAACTCTGTTGATGTCTATGGGCTCTGGTAACTGTTTAACGCCATGTGCACCGTGACCTCGTCCGCTCATCTAAGCACTACAAAACTATCCTCTTTGTTTTATTCTAATCCTAGAAAAACTTGGCGTGATATTTATTCGTTAATAAATGAATACCAGATTAATGAAGTATTCACAATACATATTTAAAAAAACAATGAAGACATAATCATACTTAACATTACAAACTGTTAAACAGATTGTTTTCTGTTTGTTTGTTTATTTGTACACGCTGATCTCCACAATGAATGAATGGGCTGCATCGATTTGATTACGGTGTTTTTAAATATATACCGTGATCGCTTTAGTTTAAAGATAGATTTTCATTGCACTCCAACGATTGGAAGGCAGTCAGAAATATACAAGAAACTTGTTATGAGATACTGGTGGTAAGACCTCTTGTGAGTCCGCACGGGTAGGTATCCCACCGCCCCGCCTATTTCTGCCGTGAAGCAGTAATGCGTTTCGGTTTGAAGGGCGGGGCAGCCGTTGTAACTATACTGAGACCTTAGAACTTATATCTCAAGTTGAGTGGCGCATTTACGTTGTAGATGTCTATGGGCTGCAGTAACCACTTGACAACAGGTGGGCTGTGAGCTCCTCCACTCATCTAAGAAATAAAAAAATAAAAAACTTGGTGTACTTCTGTATAAGAAACATCAGGAACAAATGATGTGAGAAAAAACTTACGGAATACGAATGTATAGATGACCTCTATGTATGATGGTTCCAGGGCGAAGGCCATATGCCTGATGGTGATGCTGGGTCGTGGCAGCACGATCCTCGGCATCAACGTGCTCAAGAGCCTCATCGAGACGAACTGCGAAGCTGCCTTTTATCTATTCGGAGGGATCACTCTAGGTAAATAATTAAAAATAAAAATTAAAAATAATTATCTCCCGTAAGCTTAGCCATTAATTAGCCACCCAAAGTGAGTAAAGTGTGCTTAGTGCGAGTTTTTTAACATTCTCGATAGCGTAAAAGTTAACCCAAATTTTCATGCAGTTTGAAAGTTACAAATTTAGTTACACACTAAAGTTACACACTAAGCACATTGTAACAAATAGTCTGGCTGCGAAAAGAAAACGGTCGGATTCCTTACTGTATGTAGTTAGTTATATATAAAGTCTTAAATCAATCTGATCAAAAGATGAACGTTGTGTATTGAATAGAAAAATAAAATGAATAAAATCCTCCGCATCGTCCCATAGAAGACGTCGTGGCCTAAAAGATAAGACGTTCGAATCCCGCAGGCGGGTACCAATTTTTCTAATGA
This sequence comes from Bombyx mandarina, assembly GCF_003987935.1. Next base: position 4,897,854 of record NW_021011489.1, on the reverse strand, counting down.
AATACGTACTCAACAAATGTTCACGATTGACTTCCACGGTGAAGGAACAACATCGTGTAATAAAAGTGAAACCCGCAAAATTATAATTTGCGTAATTACTGGTGGTAGGACCTGTTGTGAGTCCGCGCGGGTAGGTACCACCGCCCTGCCTATTTCTGCCGTGAAGCAGTAATGCGTTTCGGTTCGAAGGGTGGGGTAGCCGTTGTAACTGTACTGAGACCTTACAACTTATATCTCAAGGTGGGTGGCGCATTTACGTTGTAGATGTCTATGGGCTCCAGTAACCACTTAACATCAGGTGGGCTGTGAGATCGTCCACCCATCTAAGCAATAAAAAAATAATAATAATAAGGAACTCATTCCAAAATACAAAAAAACATAATGCTCTATAACTTTTCTTTTTACAAACACTTCATCAATCAGAACGATGAAAATTAATTTCTTTTGTTTCAGCCGGTGGACTCTTCGGATTCCTGCTTCCTCCAGACGGGAATCTATTCAAACAGAAAACTAAAATCTAATGCCATAATATTTGAATATTTAAATGTAGTTGTAAATAAATTATGTAGTTATAATTTATCGAGAGTAAAACGCGAGCTTCATGAGTAGATCTTCGAAGATAATTTTAAATCTGTAAAAAGTTAATGTGTATACTGTGACTGGAGATAGTCCGCGGTCACACTCTTTCTAGAGATGGGCAGTGGATGCACTGGATCTAGAGATGGGCAGTAGATGCCTTGGATCTGGAGAGACCAGCGGATGCACTATGGCTAGAAATGAGCAGTGGATGTATTGTCTCTGACATTATTCATTGGTTACTAAAATTGACCAAGATGTATGTTTCGCTACAAAACAAGCCCGTTTTTATAAAAAAAACCTTTGTAGAATTTAATATTTGACCATATCATATACATAAATAGGTATTGAAAATAATCACAAAATAATTTAAACTATAATTCTTTTGTACTTGTGCCGAATGTGTTTGGTGTGTGTTTACTGTGTTACAGATGCATGAATGTTTGTAGAAAACTAATTTTAATCAATAAATAAATGTAAAACTTACAAGAATTGTATTAATTTTCGTTTGTAAACGAATGATATTTTAATAAATTAAAATAGTAATGTTTTGCCCTCAATGGAGGCTTGAGAAGCGTGTTCGACGTATAAGTTATAATAATACCTAATTGCTGAGAACAAGTGAACAAAATTGAGTTCGTCGTAGCCTAAAGGATAAAATGTCTGGTGACATCGTATCTAACGATGCACCTGTGTTCGAATCCCGCAGGCGGGTACCAATATTTCTAATGAAATACGTACTTAAGAAATTTTCACGATTCCTTCCACGGTGAAGGAATAACATCGTGTAATAAAAATCAAACCCGCAAAATGATAATTTGCGTAATTACTGGTGGCAAGAACCTCTTGTGAGTCCGCACGGGTAGCTACTCCCTCCCCGCCTATTTCTGAGGTGAAGAAGTAATGCGTTTCGATTTGAAGGGTGAGGCAGCCGTTGTAACTGTACTGAGGCCTTAGAACACATATCTCAAGGTGGGTGGCGGCTATGGGCTCGAGCAGCCCCTTAACAGCAGGTGGGCTGTGAGCTCGTCCTACCATCTAAGCTTAACTATAAGTAACTTAGTCAATAAGCTTAACTATGACATGGCTAAAATGCAAGAAGACGACCACCAATGTCAAGTCCGCCTGACGGCGTGTACAATAATAAGTCAACTATAATGTTACAAAATTGTTTATTACAAGATATATAAAAAAGAAAAGATGTGTGGTGCCGTGGGACACTGGATAGGAACGAAGTTCCTTATTATAAAAATATAAATTTTAGGTTATATTCGAGGTATAAAGTAAATAAAACTGGAGGTTTCGCAACAACCCACTGCCATTCAGTAACGCGCGAACTTATTGTGGTACACTTCATTCACGGTTGTTTGCATAAGAGTTAGTGTATTGCGCAAACGAACGCTCTGAGATCGTGGCGATAATGCGTTCTGACCGGACTTCTAGATCTTTCGTATTGTTAGTAGTGAGAAGGCCGAACTCTTTTTAAAAAAGGATTTATTCGACACTACACAATATTTTTAATGAATAATTAATTATAATAAAAGAATTTAGAAATAGTGAGGAAAATTGGTAAACGTCTCACTTGAATGAATATCTGACCCGAACTGAGCCTGGTATGTTCTCATGAAATCACTGTGAGAGAGCTTATGATGAGTAAGGTGTTTGGTAAGCATTAGTCTATACAGGTTAGGGATATAACAACCCCCCCGACAAGATGAAACTTATAATTTTAAATGAGTTTCAGGATGAGATTCGAAGTCTAGGAATTGGTATTTCTTCCTGTTNTATAAACTTTAATAGAATGTTTAAATCGATTTTCTCTTCACTCTCTGATTTTTGACCTCTCTGCCTAGTCTCTTCCTTTGTAGTCATCGTAATAATTTATCTTGAATTTATTCGATACCAAATACAGGTGAGCGGATGCGCTGAGCGAGATAAGAGTTCTCGGAACTGGACAATTGTAGCGATAGCGTGAGGTGTTTGTGGATTAAAGTTTATTTAGTTGAAAGTTAATTTCACTTTTGGTTTTGTAATTTATTTGAATATACACCACCGATGGAATGTGCACATGAATTAACTTACATGTATAAGATGTTCACGAACATGTTATTTTCACTTTTCACTTAATTAAATGAGAGATGCAGAACTCACAACGGCGAATACAGCCGAAATTAGTTTTTGAATTTACAACTTTTTTACACAGTTCACACACGAAGGCGTTTCCCGGATTTTCTTTACTTAAAATCCCTTAAGCTGCCACCAAATGTTAGTAGTGAGAAGGCCGAACTCTTTTTAAAAAAGGATTTATTCGACACTACACAATATTTTTAATGAATAATTAATTATAATAAAAGAATTTAGAAATAGTGAGGAAAATTGGTAAACGTCTCACTTGAATGAATATCTGACCCGAACTGAGCCTGGTATGTTCTCATGAAATCACTGTGAGAGAGCTTATGATGAGTAAGGTGTTTGGTAAGCATTAGTCTATACAGGTTAGGGATATAACAGTATGAGACGAGATAGAAATATGGAAAGAAGGTCTCAACCGAAGCAAGTCACGCCCCAAGCTATTGTCTATATATATTTTTTTTTTTTTTTATTGCTTAGATGGATGGACGAGCTCACAGCCTACCTTGTGTTAAGTGGTTACTAGAGGCCATAGACATCTACAACGTAAATGCGCCACCCATCTTAAGATATAAGCTCTAAGATCTCAGTATAGTTACAACGACTGCCCTACTGCTTCACGGCAGAAATAGGCAAGGCGGTGGTACCTACCCGCGCGGACTCACAAGAGGCCCTACCACCAGTAATTACACAAATAATAATTTTTGCGGGTTTGATTTTTATTACACGATGTTATTCCTTCACCGTGGAAGTCAATCGTGAAGATTTGTTGAGTACGTATTTCATTAGAAAAATTGGTACCCACCTGGGATTCGAACATCGGTGCATCGCTCAACACGAATGCACCGGACGTCTTATCCTTTAGGCCACGACGACTTCAAAACTCCAGAAAACTCCTGTGTTACTGTGATAGCAATAGTCGAATCGAGCTAAATGGAATAATTCACAAGCAGTTGACCCGTTGTTCGCTACTGTATTATTATTTTTCGAAATATCTAGGCACCTACATTGTGGGCGTTTGTTATCGGATGTTCTAGAAATAATTTGATTTCCGGTACCAACGAATACCTTATATGGTCATTATGAAGCTATCACTAGTTAAAGCGCGCAGGTTTTCATTCATTGTAACAACTAGTTATTTTGTTTGTTTGTGTGTAATGATTTTTTGTATTAATTTTACGTAATACCAATAAAAAACTAATTCGTAAATTATAAAATCGTTTTTCATTAACACGCTTTTATTAGCTTGGTATGTATGACGGATATTTGTATGTAACAAAATCTTTGAACGACATTTTCAAAGACTTCAACACTTTCAAATTTGAAAGTCAGCCCTCGAATCAAGGAACGATGGCAATACAATAATTTTACAACTTCACTCTAATGATCTGACCAGAATCAATAGGACAAATTTGAATATTTATTCAAGAGTATTTTTCAGATTTTAAACTACACATCTATTTTATTATTTAATATCACATTACTGACGACAAAATATTGTTGACTTTGTCGAGTTACGGAAGCATATTTATTTAGAAGAACGATAACAATTAAAAAAAAATAAACAAATCCACAGACTCAACAAATATTTATTTCCTATGATAATACAACAGTAACAAAACTTCAGGTACATTTCAAGGACGTTCTTTATTTGAAAAAAATAATAATGTGACTGGTGAATATTATTATTATCAACATCATTTAATCCTGGAATACGTCCCGGCGCGATGCGAAAATGACGCAATGGTTAAAATGCTAGGTGGTCTGGAGATGAGAGTGAATAGGGGACAGCTCCGCTTGTAGTCGTCGTGGCCTAAAGAATTAAGACGTCCGGTGCATTCGTGTTGAGCGATGCCCCGATGCTCGAATCCCGCAGGCGGGTACCAATTTTTCTAATGAAATACGTACTCAACAAATGTTCACGATTGACTTCCACGGTGAAGGAATAACATCGTGTAATAAAAATCAAACCCGCAAAATTATCTCCTCTTGAGTCCGCGCGGGCAGGTACCGCCACCCTGCCTGTTTCTGCCGTGAAACAGTAATGCGCTTCGGTTTGAAGGGTGGGGCAGCCGTTGTAACTATACTTGAGACCTTAGAACTTATATCTCAAGGTGGGTGGCGCATTTACGTCGTAGATGTGTATGGGCTCCATTAACCACTTAACACCATCACCACACATAGTCCGTCCATCTAAGCAATAAAAAAAAGAAATGTGGTGTCGTGGGACACCGGACAGGAACGAAGTTCCTTATTATAAAAATATTAATTTTAAATTCTATTCGAGGTATAAAGAAAATAATTATTCGGGTATACATTATCATGATTTTTTTTTTGATAAAAAAAAACTACTTTACAAAATTATCAACTTTATTTTATTCACAATGATTTATAAAAAATATATAACAAAAATATATTATTTTTTGTACGTTATTAGTAGTATCCCAGAAGATTTCAAAGCAGAGTATCATGTCACGCGTAGACCAGAAGGTGAGAGCTTAGATTGATATAGCCCAATCCAATTTAAACGCCATATCCTGACCGCTGCAACTTCCTTCTTAGGTTTTAGGGTATGTTTATCCTCGATGAGTGGCAGAGCTCAGTACCCAGTTGCCACTGTTCTGCTATGTTCTTGAGACGTGAGGTCAAAGCTTCCGTTGAAATATGAAGTATATAATAATTTACAATTTAATGGTAGCCGATTTTATAGTCTTTGCGCCCTGACAATGCGCTCAGCAACGGTTAGAAAGTCAGGTCTAATTATGGGCTCAGGTAACGCCAGATGACCTGAATTCTTAACACTTCTTTCTTCTCATTTCTTCTCAACAACTATATTCGAACCGATTGGACACCTTACGGTAAGATTGATGTTATAGTTAAAGTTTTATGTATGTCTACGGTTTTCCGGAATCTTCCTCTTTTAACTTCAGAAGTTGCGTATCGGAAGGAATTAATACTCCAATTAGACCGCTACCTGCAACATAGCATTCCAATTAATACCGTAGCCTTAATACTGAAAAAAAATCCATTTAAATTTACTTATTCTAATGCGATCTTTAGTATTGTCGTCCGAAGAATCATTAGTTATGTTGGCTATCTTCGATTTAACCACAAAATTCGTGAGGAATTCGTGTACATATATCCTGAGGATCTTAGTGTTGCATTGTGGCAATTGAGTGTGGACTGTATTTATTGTTTTGAGATATTTATTTTACCCATAATATGACAAATTTAAAGACTGAATATAAGAGAAATATAAAATTGATGCGTCGCTCTTGGCGGCTGGATTAGAAAGAGAGTTGGTGTCATGGCAGACGTCGTCGCTCGCTGACACTTTGATGTTCAGAAATTGAGCACTTACATATGGTAACACTGCCGAAAATGTAAAACGCCACTTCACAATGTGACTCTATTAAGATCTTCAATACGTTAATACCGATGACGGCACTGCCCCTTCCTACCATTAGTGTCAAGCAGACAGCCATTGCTCTGTAAAAGAAAACGTTCAGCATATTGAGACACCCGTGTGCTCCAACCAGCCGATTGTAGTACACGATATCCTGAAAGGTGAGCAGCAAGAAGTAGATATGGAGAATCGATAACCGGGCTCCGTATCGTCAATTGTGAGACTCCTATAACCAACCCTAGACAACTGTGGACTGATGCTGGTGATGCATCAAGACAGGTATTTACGATAAAATTGTTCAAGACCTTAAAAAACACAGATCAAACGAAATTTGAAAAAGATACTGAGCAGTAGATAGCAGTTTTTTTCCATACGTATTCACTAGCAACCTAGCGAGCTATTCCAGATTCTCACGAACGGATAAGTTAGCTCACGGGCCGAACCTGCGAGAATTTGGTAACACTACCTACCAAGAGCTATGCTTCACCTTCGTTTCTACCACCAGATTAGAATGGCGACTCACTTAGAAGACCCGGCGAGAGACTCAACGGGCTGTGTCTATGGGTCAGCAACAGACACACACAGCAGCTTGGCTTTCCTGTACTACTCATGTTCATGCGCGATGGTAATCATCAGTAAGGATAGTAAGGAAGAGAATCAGCGCACATCCTCAATGCCAGTCAGTAGGTTTTTTTGTCTTGCCTGGCTGTTCAACTGAAATTTCCATTGACGGTCCACACTGAACACCAAAGACTGAGGCCAAAGGTCATATTTGTGTTTGTAACTAGAGCCTAGTATGCCGCCATAAGGTCGAAACCCTAATTGCATTATTTAACCGCCCAACCCTTCATAAACCTAAAACCTAATTAGATTCTAGCAAAAATATATATACGTCCAATGACTTTTAAATATCGATTTGTGATCACGGTATGGTGATATCAGAGAACGTAATCACATGAAGGGACATTGCTATTTTAGGTTAATTAAAACAATGTGTTGTAATTTAAAGTATTGAGATCTTATACTGCTGTAAGTAAGCCGCATTTGCCTGGAATGAAATAATTGATTCACACAAAAATTTAAAAACAGGTACATTAGGGTACTCACCTGACATATGTAGGAAATATATCAACACTGTAAGTAGTAAGTAAGCCAAAGTTGAGTATAGCCAGTAAGAAAATTACGAAAAAGATCGCACTAAGCCACTTGATTGATGATAAATTGACACATAAGCCGGACAACCCAGCAATTATCTGAAACATAAAATAAATAAGATGCTTTATTTTTCAAAAATCATTGCACTTCCTTTAATACTGTTATGTCGGTAAGAGTAACGCCATCTGTCACCAAATAGCAGAAACTAATATCAGAAGAACTAGTAATATCGAGAACGCTCGAGAAGTGTAACGCCATCTATTATCAAATGGCGAAAACACACATCGAAACGACTAGTACCACCGGGAATGTTCTCGATAATTGTAGACTTGTCGTATCGACTATAAAAGCGTTGTAGAGATGACATGAAGGCAGTTAGTAATCGGTTCTACTCGAAGCGAAACAGCCAATGGATCACCTGAAGCGAAGCGGAAGAAGTGAATTGCGAATTGTGAAGTATGTGTTAATTTGCAATTCGTTGAAAGTTTTATTTATCTCGAGCGTAACAATATTATTATGCACTATAATACATGCTATTATGTATGCCGTCTAACTTGAGACTCTTCTGCTGCTTTGTTGGACTGAAAACTAAATTTTCATGGATTTATTTTGCAGTAAAAGATGCACCTGACTCTGACATCACCTCACGAAAAGAATACCTCCAGGTGACAGGAGGTATGCCATAAGGAGGTCAAAGACTCAACAGTACCATGATAATAGAATTTCAAGCTGGCAAAACCTACTGCTTCAAACCACACATAGGCAGGTATTGACTAAAAAATCATAACGCACTTTATCTTTATTCGTTTCATTTTTATTTGACAACCTTTTTATGAGTCCCGAAATTTAAAACCCAGCATAATCGTATTAATCAATTCGAGTACAGCAGATGTTTCTAATAGGCCGTGGACGATTTAAGATTTATGGTTTATGATATTAAGATTTATGGTTATGGTTTATGGATCGCTTTAGTTAAAACTTTTTAGCAGTACTAACATTTTCCTAAAGCTTTGCCTTGATAGCCTTGAGAGGCTATATCAGCGTAACCTAACAAGTAGGTGAGCTCACGGGGCTCAAACCTGACGAAGTTGCTAACGCTAACCCTAGCAGGAGCAGTGCATCGCAGAATCTACCACCGGATCGGAAACGCGACCCACTGAGAAGATCCGGCGAGAAACTCGGTGGGTTGTGTCCTGTTGTGTGTGTGAAACCTAATATAACGCCAAATAATCTGACTATGTATTTTAGACAGAACACTAAAGAGTAGAGTGAGATAGTAATATTGTTCAAAAATACCTGTAAGCCAATAAAGACTCGTTTTCTGCCAGCCCAACTCACCAAACTGGATAAGAACATGTTGAATATAGACAGAATCGTGTTCATTCCGAACACAACAAGCATGGCGAATTTGTTCATAGTACAATCGCTGGGCTGAAAAAAAAACATTATTTTTATCTGTTATCAAAGATAATATTGAAAGAAGTAGCGATATAGAAATGCTATGAAATATCCCAGGTTTTTTTTATTGCCCTTGTAGGCAGACGAGCACACGGCCCACCTAATGGTGAGTGGTTACCGTCGCCCATGGACTTCAGTAATGCCAGGGGCAGAGCCAAGCCGCTGCCTACCGCTTAATACTCTCCACAAGCCTCGTTTGGAGAAGGACATGTCATAGCGCTCGGAAAACACCGTGGAGGGGAGCTCATTCCATAGCCGGATGGTACGTGGCAAAAAAGATCTCTGGAAACGCACTGTGGATGACCGCAGTGGCTCCCCTAGTGGATGCCCTCGTATTGGCAGTTCACAACCTTATGTAGACTTAATTTATGCTTTTACCTCAGTCACTTTTAAGACTTGGCAAAGCATCGCCCTAAACTTCCACTTTGTAATCAAAAGCCCTTAAGAATCTACTGACATCTGTATTACGATCCTAAGCTAAAAGTATTACCAGGACCGCGGTATACCGCAACGAATTTTCGATTCTCGTCTGTCGTAAATCATGTAATGAACTTCAGAGAATGAAGTCTTATCTTCTCCGCGGTCCGCGGTCCGCGGTCCGCGGAGAGAGACGGATGTCGAACGCTGCCGAACGCGGAGGCCGATTGTGCCTCTTTGTCGCTCGTTGCGCGCTTTCGCTTGCACTTCAAGCCTTAAATGGAACGCCTCAGAGCGAGGTAGCGCCGCAGAGTCATGTTTTTTCGTACGTGCAGCCGGCTCCATCGAATTATAAGACGTTGTCACGTCAAAAATTAAAATAATCTCACACCTAGGTACCTATTTCTTTTACGAAACATTCATACGTTCCGATGAAATGGCTGGCATTGAGAATTTGTCACAACATTCCTGAGTGGCGATGTTGACGCTATGTCTATGATGACCAGTGAAAAAACCTCTAATATAGACCAATAATGAAACCATAAGAGGCTGGAGCCCCATCAGTATCTTCTGATCGATAGCCGGTAGTCTTGTATAATTGGTTTAACTAGTCTTACCTCTTGAACAGTTTTAGTAGTATCCATAAATAGCTGAGCCATCTGACAGAGCGTAAGTGCTTCATTTCCACCACTTGGTGATATGAAGGAGTTTACTATGAAGGGCAACCACACCATGAATGGATTTAAACTGAAAAAAAAAACAACAATTTTGACTTCCTTCGTGCATGCGTACCTTGTATTACGTCCTTATGTCCCTTAGAAAAAATGATACTTTGGGGATTTGAAACCAAGCTTAATCGGATCTGTACGACTTATTGAAATTACAAATAATAATAATAATAATAAGCCTTTTATTCCATGAAATAGTAAGTTACATACATATTTTAAATATAAAGAAGAAACGAAAAAAAATAGTGATGCTTACACGTATTTCACTTAATTTTTCTACTTCTTTTAAAAAGTATCTAGATAGTGCTTTTAAAAATAAGTTTAAATTGAAAAGAATTCCTAGCTGAAGTATAATAGAGTTAGATTGAACAAGAGGAAACAGACGATAATGAACCCTGGATAAAGATTTATACTACGCTGAGTGAAATACTGTGAAATAATAATACAAAGCTAAACGCTTTCGTCAATAAAATAATCACTGACTTTATAATAAGTCTCATAAGCTTAATCCTAAAGCTTTTAAAGTCTATGTCCTAACTGGTATTACTAAAGTAACTCACGCTATGTAACTCATTGCGAACAACAATCCTATTAACAAAGTGCGCTTCAAAAGCGGCGGTTGTAGCAGCGGCAAGGTTTGCGCCAACATAGACCGGAATATTCCTTTGGTGTTTTCTGTAAGTTTCTCATCAAGTATTACCGAATCTACCTGTATCAAAAAGAAATTACTGGTCAATCTCTCAGTCTCACTCAGTATCTACGCAGTGCTAGAAAACAGGCTATGTCCCCAACAGTAGTACAGTAGTAGTAGTAGTAGTAGTAGTAGTAGTAGTAGTAGTAGTAGTAGTAGTAGTAGTAGTAGTAGTAGTAGTAGACAGTAGTAATTTATGATTATATAAGACATGGTCATGTTTTTTTGTAAAATACGCTATTGGTTTTTCTGATACAATAAGAAAATCTTCTGCCAAGCAATTGTTGAATCATATGTCTTCAATTAAAACACAAATAAACTTTTTTTTTTTTTTTTTATTGCCCTTGTAGGCAGACTAGCATACGGCTCACCTGATGGTGAGTGGTTACCGTCGCCCATGGACTTCAGCAATGCCAGGGGCAGAGCCAAGCCGCTGCCTATCGTTAAGTACTCTCCCCAATATTCTTTTGAAGTAGAAAACGTCATAGCGCTTAGTAAATTACTAAAAGTCATGCTTTAGTTAGGTTACTAGGTTTGTGAGTAGGTTATTATTTATCACTGTCGAACCATCCACAACCCCAGGCACGATTGACAAAACGTTTAATAAAATAAAGATTAAGAGGCGTGACTTTATAACAGTAAGAACATATTTAGCATTAAGATTTGAGGAACCTTCGATTTTTTTCGAAGTAATATATATCGACTAATATAATATATTATATCTACTATATGGACTCGTGTAAGCAACAATATGACTGTGACTACTAGTACTACTACTAAGACCGAGCTCAGTGATATGGATTGGGAGGCCTATGTCCGATAGTGGACGACTGTGGCCTGAAGATGTGATGTAATGACTAATAGTTTACCTGATATAACGACCCGCTCTTTCCGCTATTGATCATGAAAATTCCTCGTAAAGTTTTCAAGGCCTCTTCCTCTTTTCTGATGCTGACCAAATACTTCGGGCTCTCATATGTACAGGCAACAGCAACTGCACACGCTGCTGATGGAGCACTGAAGATTAGGCTCAACAGACGCCAGGAGTTGAAGTGGATGTTCAAGATTGAGATATGGTATGAGAATTTGAGTGGCAGCACAGGGATCGATATCACTAAAAATAAAATTATTAGTTTATAGAACAGTAACTTAAAGCTCGCACTTAACTCCTTGAACAGTTCTCAAAGTGAAAGTTCTAGTTAGAACCCGATGGGCTATGAAGGTTTAGGATCTCTAGAAATGATCAGCAACAACATTCCTCCCTAAAGATCTACAGTTAAACCAATCTCATCCAATTTTGCATGATCATCAACATATCTCTTGGAAATAATTGACCAAAAACCACACTGCAGAATCAATTTCACCTGAGCGCATTTAGCTTTACCATGACTGTCATTACCCATTTGAAAATATGAAGTTCCAATGTTACTGGATGAACGACTGGTGTACCTTGCAAATCCGAACAACACAAATATGGTTTATCCAGAAATCAGTAGTACCGAAACACGGGCTCAAAGTATTCTAGTAATTATAGAAGTTTGATGTATCAAGTTCATACATGCCATCAGTCCAGAGGAAAACATAAAAACAGTGGTGGTAAGAATGACAAGAGAACTCCTCTTCGCCGCCAGAGTACACTCGCTAAGTAAGGTCATAGATAATGCGAAGGCGCCCCCTAAGCTGAAAATAAAAAGAGAGGTTTGGGCATTAACAACACCAAATCGGTTTTGAGAACTTACTGAGACACTTTCACTTACTCAATTTTTACTTTACGCTTAGTAAAAATACAAAAATAATGGATCATCCCAATTCTCTCAAAACTGACCTTCGAAGTAGAATTTAAAAAATCTCCAGCATGAATTCTGAAGATCCTTTGTAATTCGCTTTATTTGGACACAGTGAAATTCAACGCAGGTACCTGATATGCAACTCGCAATCTACACCCAAATATTATGTTGCTTATTATCCAACTAAATAATAAACTAAATAATATTTGGGTATAGATAGCGAGTTGCAAAATTAAACAGATATATTAAACTTTATATATTACTTGAAATATTAAATTTATCTTGTTACAATCACCACGTTTCTGTTGACTGTCTAATATTTGTCGTATATTAACGCAAACTGTTATCAAAGACATTTCAACGTAACAAGATGTTTGCTTACGGTTCACTATCTCATCTAAGACTTGCTATAACATTATTTGGTTTATTGCTGACGACTTAATTTTCAATGGAATTTTTAGGACGGGTTAACTAATATTCTAGTTACGTATTTGCTACGAAAAGCCATAACAAAGGCTGAATGAAAGGTGTTATTTTAGATGCGGGAAGCAATGAGGTGATAAGATATTTAGCCACGAATCAACTTTGAGATAAGAGGATTAAACAATTGCTTGGGAAAAGTGGTTGTATAGTGTGTGTGTTGTAGTAAATAAACCATAACCATTACAAATCATATTCTTAAGAAAGATACACGCAAAGCAATGTAAAGCAAAAACCAAATCGTCTTCAATCGAGCAAAGCGTAACTTTAGAGAGAGAGAGGGAGAGAATATACATAATTACACACCAGAACACTTTTTTTATTGCTTAAACGGGTGGACGAGCTCACAGCCCACCTGGTGTTAAGTGGTTACTGGAGCCCATAGACATTTACAACGTAAATGCGCCACCCACCTTGAAATATAAGTTCTAAGGTCTCAATATAGTTACAACGGCTGCCCCACCCTTCAAACCGAAACGCATTACTGCTTCACGGCAGAAATAGGCAGGGCGGTGGTACGTACCCGTGCGGACTCACAAGAGGTCGTACCACCAGTAATTACGCAAATTATAATTTTGCGGGTTTGATTTTTATTACACGATGTTATTCCTTCACCGTGGAAGTCAATCGTGAACATTTGTTAAGTACGTATTTCATTAGAAAAATTGGTACCTACCCGTCTGCGGGATTCGAACACCGTTGCATCGCTACAACATTAAAAAAACAGTCAACGAGTAGATACATTTGTACAATAGGCGATCTTATCGGTAAAGGGATCTCTTCCAGACAGCCGTTTAATTTACAGAAATTATAACTGTAACCTTACTACTGGACATGAAGTTAGACAAAGCACAACTTTGATCTCGCAGGTTTTAGTACTCCAATCTCTGGACCAGAACTCCCAAATGCTAACTGCCTCCACATTGAACAACACCATACGGATTGATGTTAAAACCCCGATATCACGAATAGCTTTGAATATCTGAGTCTATCAAGGTATTTCGGTTTGCTCTTTGTTATGTACAGACGGTTCCACGGCAACTGTGAGATCTCTTGTTCGAGATACACTGTCATCTCCTTTCAACCACCACATCACTCGATACTGGAACAGTACTGCCTTACTACTGTTATTGGATGAGCTCCACAGTACGTTTCCAAAAACCATTTATGCCAAATTCCTTCTGGCTCTAGAGTGAAATTCACAACGATATTTCCAAAGTGCTCTGACAATCCCTCTTCATAATACCCAATTTGCCCCCTTTAATGCTATATTTCACATAAAAATGGCTCCAAATACTTACGCAGCTGAAGACGTGAACTTAAAAACGCTGAAGCTAATCCAGTCCGGCGAGAATGCAGCTATAGAACCAGCTATGAACCCAATACTCATGCAGATAGAGAGTATTTTCCGACGGCCCCGGGTATCGGCTAGGTAGCCCCAGATGTGCGAAGTCATGATCACACCTGGAGTAGTAGTAGTTGTAGTTGTAGTAGTAGTAGTGGTGGTGGTGGTGTTGGTGGTGGTGGTGGTTTTGATGGTGTTGGTGATGTTGGTGGTTGTTGTGGTGCTGGTGGTGGTGGTGGTGCTGCTGCTGGTGGTGGTTGTGGTGGTAGTAGTAGCAGTAATAGTAGTAGTCGTAGTACTGGTAGTAGTAGTGTTGGTGCTGGTGGTGGTGGTAGTAGTAGTAGTAGTAGTAAATAAATACATAAATATAAAAATAAAATAAATTATAGAAGGATTAACATGACAACTAACCAGTTAATGGTATACCGGCCATGATTCCTTGCTGAGTGCTGGTGGTGTTCAGCTCGCAGGCACTGGCTGGGACAAGATACGACACAGAGAACACCTCGAAAACCATGCCCGTGATGACACTGCTGCACACCGTGAACATCAACAAGTTGAACTTGCCATAACCTGGACTCAATTCAATTATTCATTTAAAATTAAGCTTCACAAATTATTGTCAGGAGACTTATTATCTTAAACGTGCAATCAATCTGACAGACAGACATTAAGCAACGAGAATCAAGTACAAGAAATCGTGATTATCCGTTCAAAACATAGCATTGCAATTGAATGTATTTGCCTTGTAAGTCTCCCGATCCATTAACGGTGCTTTTAGGTACCTCAAGCACCGGCCACCGTCTTCGCCGAACCTGCCGCGTACGACGAAGGGCTCGACGAGTAAATTAACCCATAGACACAGCCCACTAAGTTTCTCGCCGAATCTTCTTTTTTTTGTTGCTTAGTTGGGTGGACGAGATCACAGCTCACCTGGTGTTAAGTGGTTACTGGAGCCCATTGACATCTACAACGTAAATGCGCCACCCACCTTGAGATATAAGTTCTAAGGTCTCAATATAGTTACAACGGCTGCCCCACTCTTCAAACCGAAACGCATTACTGCTTCACGGCAGAAATAGGCAGGGCGGTGGTACCTACCCGAGCGGACTCATATGAGGTCCTACCACTAGTAGTTACAAAAAATATAATTTTGCGGGATTGATTTTTATTACACGATGCTATTCCTTCATCGTGGAAGTCAGTCGTGAATATTTGTTAAGTACGTATTTCATTAGAAAAGTTGGTATCCGCCTGCGGGATTCGAACACTGGTGCATCGCTACATACGAATGCACCGGACGTCTTATCCTTGGGCCACGATGACTTCTCCCCTTCTCAGTGGGTCGCGTTTCCGATCCCGTGGTAGATTCTGCGAAAGACTGCTTTTGCTAGGGCCAGTGTCAGCAACACTCCCGTGAGCTCACCTACTAGTTCGCTGAATCTAGAATAACCCCTGGCGGCTGTTTAGAATAGGCAGGAAAAAAAGATAGAGCGGTGCGATTACGTCGGTATTGAAATCCCGGATACAGATACCAATCTTTCCAAACACTATTACGTATTTAAGAAATTTTCAAAAATGACACAATACAGTTATAATAACATTGTGTAATGAAAATCTAATCTGCAAACAAATTATTTTCGTTATTACTGGTTACAAGCCGTCTTGTTGCCAGATAGCCGTCACCACCCTGCTTATGTCTGCAGCGAACCAACAATGCGTTTCGGCTTGAAAGGTCTACCGTTGATTTATACAATTGACGCTTAGACCTTAGGTATATCTCAAGATGAATATTGGCAGTAGAGTAGAAACATGTATGAGCTATGGTAACCATTTAACACTGGATGGACCATGAATTATTTTAGTTGTTAACACAAAAAATAAACAATAGCGTATGGGCTATATGACAATAGCATTTACAAGACAATATGTTACAGCAGAGTAAACTATACCCTATAATAAAAAAACACGTGTTGCACTCAGAGACTGCCGCGGTAAAGCTATTGTATAGCATTTTTTATCAACTTAAGCATTAAAAACCGACAATAATAATTTAATATTAAAACAACAATAATACCACGCTATATTTATAAACATTAACAAAAACAAAACATTAACTGTCCCCTTCACACTCATATCCTAGACCGCGCGAGGGAGAGATGGGCAGACTTTTCATGATGTGCACGCGGCAGTGCGACGTCACGCCGCGCGCTTATTCACAAACACTACACAAGCGCAACGTGTGAATGTGTTGAACGCGAGCTACATAGTAGGCGTAGTGGGGGTGTCAGGTTATTTTCGTTACGGAATTTCTTGATTCAGTCGCCGCGCTCAAAGCTCACGATAAAAGCTTAATAACCTGTTATTGCCTTAAAACCGCACTTACCGGTCATAGTTAACGCGTCTTCGAAGCTAACATTGTTACGTTTCGCGACCATTTCTTCTCAACGAAACACGTGTACATCAAACAAGAGCGAAATTAAAAATAAACTGTCGTACCTAACTGAAGCGAAATACTTTAGCGCCTCACTAGACACCGGCGCGGTTATGAATTCGCGATTCAAGTTGCATGAACTCCAGTAAAAACAGACGAATTCAAAACAAAACCTCTAAAGTGAAAAGCTACGAATTAAATAACGTATGTACTTATGTAAACGAAATAGAGCTACACTGTCGCTAACTTGGAAACCAAATTTGAATGTAATAAAATAAAAAGGAATACAAAGTGAGGATGAACGTGTCAAACTAATAAGAATAAGAAGCATGAGAGGTACAGTATGAGACCCTCCTGGTTGAGCCCGTGCTCGCCCACCTGTGCTGATGAAACTGGAAAGGCCTGCGAGCCACCAGTAATATATACAAATAAATAAAATTGGAGTGTCTGTTTGTAATAATAAGATAACCACCTTTTACTAAATGCGTAAGAATGTATACACAGTACTTATACCAAAATAAGACTTTTTTTTTAATGTTGTCTGTCTGTCTATCTGTCTGTTTGTTCCGGCTAATCTCTTGAACGGCTGGACCGATTTTAACGGGACTTTCACTGATAGGTAGCTCATGATATAAGGAGTAACTTAGGCTACTTTTTTAGACCAGCTTCGCCCCGCGGCGTCACCCGCGGTTCGACAATAACCGCAGGTAACATCGCGGGACTCAGCTAGTCCTTAATAAAAAAATACAGACAATCAGAAAAGCAATGGAGTCGAAAATGACGGCGTAAAGGGCATGACATCATGAAAGAGCGCAATCCTATTCTGATTTTACTACCAAACTGCTCCAATGTTGTCTATGGTAAACAAATAAAAAAACGTCTCCAAGATTCAAATATATATTGTCCTTCGTTTACAGAACGCATTGTTACTTAGCATCAACAGGCGTCCAATTTCAAAGCGCTCTCATTTAAACCTCAAATGTCATTTCCAAAAAAGACTGGACATTCGAAGAAAATACCAAAAAAAATGGTGACCTGCAACAAAACGTTCTTATCGTAGAATAAACAAACTGTTTGATTTGTACATAAATAAACTGACGAATTTGTTAAGATACCATTTTTCTCGTTATAAGGCCTAGGCCGCACTACAGTTAAGCCGCAGCGATTTAAAATCGTGTGAGTTTATATTATTTTTATTTTTTATTTTATTTTATTTATTGGGTACCAACATGTTATACATCAGCACAGAACATTACAGGTATCATATACATTGATTTCACACTAAATGCTAACACAATTACAGGTACCGACTGCATGCATAAAAAAAAAGCGGTTCATTATATAAAAAACAAAGAAAAACTATATATAACATTACATGAAGACCTTACATTAATACACATTTACTACCAAATACGCTATTACTTAATTGAAAAAACTCATTGAGCAAGGCTGTAGACTTCTCGTCTAAAACTGTCAACAGTGCCAGCAAAAACGTCCAGAGAATACTTGTTATGCAAATTATTTAATTCCCCAACTAGTCTGCTGAGAGGCGCGTTCTTACCTAGGTTGGTGTAGAATCTGGGAACCCTGAACACCATCAACTTCGAGGCCCTTGTCGACGTCAGCGGCACGTTAAAGTTCAGAAGAGATAAGAGATCAGGGGCATCGTATTCTCCGTTAACAAGTTTATGCAGGAACAATAGATCGAGAGTGCGTCTCCGCTCCGAAAGAGAGCTCATGTGGAAATACTTTAACCTAGCCGGGTAACTCTGAATGGTT